>JACTOM010000034.1:516694-540705 GCA_015832385.1 Elymnias hypermnestra | reverse complement strand
TCGTCGCTTCAACCGATGGACGTCCACTGCTGGACATAGGTCTCACGTAATGACGTCCACAAGGCCCGGTCTTGTGCCGCCTGGCTCCAGCGGCTACCGGCGACCCTCTTTATGTCGTCGGTCCACCTTGTGGGGGGTCTCCCTACACTGCGCCGCCCGGTGCGGGGTCGCCACTCCAGCACCTTCGGGCCCCAACGTCCATCGGTCCGTCGGACTATGTGCCCCGCCCATTGCCACTTCAGGTTCGCGATTCGTAGGGCTATGTCGGTGACTTTGGTTCTGCTACGGATCTCCTCATTTCTGATTTGATCGCGTAGAGAAACTCCGAGCATAGCCCTCTCCATCGCACGCTGAGTGACTCTGAGCTTTCGAATTAGACCCATAGTCAGCGATGACGTTTCCGATCCGTAGGTAAGAACGTAGGTAAGCTTACCTTACCTAAATTCATTAGTATCCACAAATTATTTCAGCTTTATCAAAACGCTAAAAAGTAAGTTAAAAAATTTTTTTTAATGTAATTATATCATTTGTATGAGTTTGCCCCAAGTTATCATAAAAGCCTTTAACTCATTTGTAACTGAAGTTAAATTAAGTTGTAAGACGCCATTTCAATCCTAAGACCTTTTTAAGCAATTAAAACATTGTTATATCTGACAAAAGTCTAGTATTTATTTAAGCTACTACTAATAGATACGTATACTCTTGCTAAGAATTTCACCGTAGATTCTAAGGCAGACACCTGTACTCTACAAAATAGGTTTTCCTTATATGAAATGTAGGGATAGGTATGTAATGTGCGAATAATTCGAAGTTACGAATTATCGAATGTTAATACTCGATTCGAAAATACGAATAAATTGATTTTTTTCAGAATTATTCGTAAATTTTAAGTAAATTTCCGAGTGTTTTCAATTCAGTATTTCTTATGTTCAAATATAAATTTAACAGTCTATATTCATTTGAGATGAGAGAAGTATGAATAGATTGAAACCAAGTGACAAAGTAAGAAATAGTGTGATAATAGAACGTTGTGGTGTAAAAGAAGATGTCGTGACTAAAAATGAGGAAGGTATACTTAGATGGTTTAGACACGTAAAGAGAATGAAGGAAAGTAGAAAGGATTAATGAGTCAAAAGTGAACGGGAAAGTTGTAAGGGGAAGACCAAGGCGGACAGTTCTGGAAGAAATCCAGGACATTTTATATAAGGGCCAGGTCAAGAGTACTCTAAGCCGACGATCTTGTACGAAATATTTAATGAGAATGAAAGAAGCAAAGGCGATGTGCAAGGATGGTGGCAAGTGGAAGGACGTGGTCTCTGCCTACCTTTATGGGAATGAGGCGTGATGCTATGTATGTATATTCATTTTATTTAGACTATGAAATAGACAACAAACACAAATACAACAATTTTTTTTATTTTAAAGTTAAGTAAATAGTATGAACTGAAAATTTTTGTTTAAAAATAATAAATTCGAACAAACATTGAAACTGATCATATGTAATAATAAGAAGCTTATATGCCTGATTGTTGTTTTCATTGGCCATTGTGTTTTTGGCTGTATATCTCGGAACGAATTCTGTGTTAAAAGTAGTTTGTTTTTCTCGCTACGAAATACATTTAAGCGCGCTCACTGATTGTTGGGATTGTGGTTTTCGGAGTAGAAGGAGGCAATTTCCACTAAAATCAAGCGGAATCCATTCATCTTTTATCGGGACATCCGAAACCCACTTGTTGCACTCTATAATGTCCAGGGTGAGTTCGATTGAATGTTTATGTAGGCGAGAGCACTTGTGCAAGCATACTCTTGACGGCCTCGCTGGCGCAGTGGTGCGAGTTCTTGCCTTGCTAGCAGAGGCCCCCGGGTTCGACCCCGGTAGGATAAATTTAGAAAATTGTATTTTCTAATTTTTCTGAGTCTGGTCAGGTAAACGTACCACCAAAACAAAGATATTCGGTACGATGCTGTGTAGAAACCGTAAGGGGTATGTCGCCTCTAATCGCCCAGATTAACACGCTTCCATCTTAGACTGTATCGTCACTTACCATCACGTGAAATCACAGTCCTGCGCTAAACTATCAGCAATTAAAAAAATACTCCATTTGGTAATCACACCTATTTCTGCGGTGAGAGGGAACACCGAGGGCATTTTCCCTCTCCCCTCTTGGTCCTCCTTCAGTGAGACAACCGTTTACTGGTAAGTGTAGCCTACCCATCCGTATTGGACAAGAGTGACATATCTCCAACCAGTATCTCCTATAAATAGCGAGTACCCAGTAGCATGACTAATGTATTAAATTTTTAAGCGCTTATTGACATAAGCTCTTAATTACTTATTACTTAATATATTTCTTTTATTACCAACAGGTTGATTGTGATATTATCTGATAGTAAGTGACAATATATTATTTTAATATGATACCCGAATTACTGTTGGGTTTGCCTCCACATAGTTTTAAAAACAACCTATTACAAAAGGCAATGTAATGTTGAAGATTATTTAAGCGACAGAGATGTTTGGACTTGGTTCCAGTTGCACATGAAAGCTAAACACATTGTAACGTATAAAAGCTATATGTAAAGGAGTAACCGTTGAGTTTCTTGCCAATTTCTTCTCAGCGGACTCAACTTTACGAATTGGTGGTACACCATAGTATAGGAACACAAATTTTTCACTCGGAGACACATCTTTGATAATAAGGTGGTAAATAGCTACGGCTGAAGCTTTCAGCCAATTTATATGTAGACAAATTAGAAGGAAACAATTTCCTATATTTTCCCTTTTTAGGTATCGAACCTTTCCTAGATGAGTGAGTAAATGCACTGTTACACCACTGAGTCTCTTAAATCTAGCACGATTAATAGGCAACATTATTCAATTTCGTAATAAAATTGCTCTGAGATCATATTTGGTATTAAAAAACTAGATTTATGGAAACTCTTTAAGACTAAGTTTACAATTTGCAGTGATTTGTAAAAATAATTGCCTTACCACATAATACAGAGATAACTCAATGTCCGTCTATAATTTTTATAATATAGTTACGTTGATTTTTAGTGAAATGAACCAACTCTGTTCTTTTCTTACAGGAGAATTAAATGGAATATAAAATATTTGTTTTATATATTAGCTACAATGTTATGTTTATGTTAATCCTGACGTTAATGATAGATTATAACCATAGATATACACTGATAGCTATATACTGATAAAACTGTCCATGTAATTGTTTAAAAACAGATAAAGATACATTATAGTTTTGTTAATTACTATGAAATCAAAATCAAAATATTCTTTATTAAAGTAGGGCCAAAAAGTACTGTCCGTTGGTTCCACAGAGATGAAACCGTCAAGGAACTCAACGGTTACTATTTTAAATACAGTTTTGTATATTACAATGTGTTTAGCTTTCATGTCCAACTGGAACCAAGTCCAAACATCTTTGTCGCTTAAATAATATGCCTTTCGTAGTTTTTTAACATATTTCATAAAACTATGTGGAGGAAAACCCAACAGAGACTCAGATATGTTATTAAAAATGCGTATGCCCAACCCGACAAATGATTTCTGACTTAAAATATGGCATTACAAGTTTGTTTTTATTTCTTGTATTAAAATGACGTAATTCGCTTTTTGCTGTATTAGTTTATAATTATTCAGTATATTTTGCCACGATACTGTGAGAATTGATGTTTCTTTAAATTCTTCCCTTAAGGAAACAGGTGATCCCAATTGATATATGGCACGTATGGCTCTTTTTTGTAATGTTAGTTTCAATGTCCGTCGCCTTACCCCATAACAGCACGCCGTAAGTCATAATGCTGTGAAAATAAGCGAAATATGACATTTTACGTTTTCCTGTACGCGGGATACAAAACGCAAGTGACACCAAGAGGAACACGTGGGTATAGTATCTACCAATCCTAAGCATCAAATAAGAATAAAACAAAATAGTCGCTTCATTAGTGTTGCGGATGGGACCACAGCGCCTAGCGTGTCACCGGCGTTGACTAATCCCTGATTGGTCAACTGCCGGCGATCCCCCTCCCTCTCCTACCTCAGCAGCCACGATCGCCCTCTCTTCTTCTCGTCGCGCGGTATGTACGTGCCGAGTAGGAGAGTTTTTATAAGAGGCTTCTCCCAGAGTTTGATTGACATGTTTCGCCCTAGACTACCGAATAGAGTTGATCCTAGTTAGTACTGGGGCGACTTGTAAACATTCAAGAACCCGTAAATCAGCCGGATCGAAGACTGAAGCACAAACTGAAGATCCGAACCCGCAATAACTGAACGACCGAACCCTGAAGACCCAAGCTGTGAATATTGAAGAACCGATCTCGCAGGCAACAAAGAACCGAAAATCGTAGTCCTAGGAACCCCGTACAGTGCACTGAATCCGGACGGATTTGTCTGATCCTGAATCCCTCCCCAACAATTAGATAAAGTTACATAAATAAAAAGTGCTTTGAGAACTCTGTTGTATTATTCGATTTATTATCAACATTTTTACAAAATATATATTATCAAAACTGGAACAATACAAAATACATGCACACGCTTCGTCTTTATAGACGTGAGAGACGACGAATTTTTCATAGCAACAATGAGTACAGAGTTGATTCATCGTATAATTTAAACCTTGAGTGAGATTTTCCACAAAACTTTTCTTCGAGCAATTTTTTAGTGTTATTCTGTAAAAAAAACAGTTTTATACAAATTAAACTAAACTATTATGATCCTACTTGTTGCAATATCGACGACTGTTACAGGTTTTTGCATAATTAGATAAATGTTTTCAACATTCCATCGCAAATGTTTCTAGCGTTTACGTAATGAATTGAATAAGCTTAGTCTGTATGTATTTCTTAGCAAAGGGTCTTGAATTGAGAAAGGAATGATTAGATAGTTTGGGTATGTAGAGAGAATGAACGAAAGGACTGAAAAAAAGGATTTATGAGTCAATTATGAATGGGATAGTTGGAAGGCGAACGTTNTTACGTTTTACTGTACGCGGGATACAAAACGCAAGTGACACCAAGAGGAACACGTGGGTATAGTATCTACCAATCCTAAGCATCAAATAAGAATAAAACAAAATAGTCGCTTCATTAGTGTTGCGGATGGGACCACAGCGCTTACCGTGTCACCAGCGTTGACTAATCTCTGATTGGTCAACTGCCGGCGATCCCCCTCACTCTCCTACCTCAGAACCCGCGATCGCCCTCTCTTCTACTCGTCGCGTCGTATGTACGTGCCGGGTAGGAGAGTTGTATAAGAGGCTTCTCCCAGAGTTTGATTGACATATTTGGCCCTAGACTCCCTAATAGAGTTGATCCCAGTACTAAGCGCAACTTGTGAACATTCAAGAATCCGTAACTCAGCTGACCCGAAGACTGAAGCACAAACCCGCAATAACTGAACGACCGAACTCTGAAGACCCGAGCTGTGAATATTGAAGAACCGATCTCTCACGCAACGAAAACTAAATATCGAAGTCCTAGGAACCCCAAATAGTCCACTGAACCCGGAGGGATTCGTCTGATCCTGAATCCCTCCCCAACAATTAGATAAAGTTACATAAATAAAAAGTGCTTTGAGAACTCTGTTGTATTATTCGATTTATTATCAACATTTTTACAAAATATATATTATCAAAACTGGAACAATACAAAATACATGCACACGCTTCATCTTTATAGACTTGAGAGACGACGAATTTTTCATAGCAACAATGAGTAAAGAGTTGATTCATCGTAGAATTTAAACCTTGAGTGAGATTTTCCACAAAACTTTTCTTCGAGCAATTTTTTTGTGTTATTCTGTAACAAAAACAGTTTCATACAAATCAAAATAACTATTATGATCCTACTTGTTGCAATATTGACGCCTGTTACAGGTTTTTGCATAATTAGATAAATGTTTTTAACATTCCATCGCAAATGTTTCTAGCGTTTACGTAATGAATTGAATAAGCTTAGTTACTTTTTTTAAAATATAGTTACTGTAGTCTGTATGTGTGTCTTAGCAAAGGGTCTTAGTAACTGAATTGAGAAAGGTATGATTAGATAGTTTGGGCATGTAGAGAGAATGAACGAAAAGACTGACAAAAAGGATTTATGAGTCAAGAGTGAATGGGATAGTTGGAAGGCAACGTTCCTGGACCAAATCCAGGACATTTTAAATAAGGGCCAGGTCAAGAGTACTCTAAACCGACGAACTTGTATGAAAGGTTTAATAAGAATGAAAGAAGCGAAGGAGATAGGCAAGGATCGTGGCAAGTGGAAAGACGTGGTCTCTGCCTACACCTATGGGAATGAGGCGTGATGATGTATGTATGTATGTATGAAATGAAAATATGAAAGTACAAACTTTCTTTGTAATATACTTACAGATTACATCGGCAGCTAGTAGGAACAGTACAACGAGTAGACCCACTATACACATAACGACACATATTGCTGCTTGTGCTGCAAAACCCAAAGCTTCGTTACTCACAAATATATTACGCCAGCTGAAAAATTTACAATGTTAGCTTTGCTTTACACTTATAAATATACTAGCTATTTTACGCAGTATTACCCGCCTCGTTTTCGATTCCGTTTGATTTTACTTTAGTCTACAATGCGAAAGCAGTTACTTTGCTAAATTCTAAGTCAATCGCAATTAGCAATTATTCAAGTAGGCTCAAAGAGCACTTTTGAATCGTCAGTATCTACTACCAGTTCGGAAACCGCTGAGAAGAAACCGGCTAGAAACTCAGCGGTTCCTCTTATAAGGATAGTTGTGTATGTTACAATATGTAAAATATTGCTTCTGTGTGCAACTGGAATCAAGTCTAAACATTTCTATCGCTTAAATAATCTTCAAAATTACAATATGCCTTTTGTAAAAGTGTTTTAGATAATTTTTTTAAAATTATGTAGTGTCTATAAGTTTTGATTCCTTTGTCCTTCTCATGAAATGGGTTTGGATACATCAAGTAGATGATGTTAGAGTCTATAAATAACATACGTAAAAACAATATTCGTGTTTTATATATTGGTTGATTGCAGCTAAGTTTTGTCTTGGGTATTTTTAGTAGATAAAATTTTCTAAATTATGTATATTATATGAAAGAGGGCGACGCCATGTAAAGGCTAGGGAGCAAGAGGGAAAGGTAGAAGAACAATATGAAAAAAAATATAATATGCCAGGATATAACTGGTATATTTTAATATTAATATTACATCTGGATCGTTATTATTAACAAGATAATAAAAGAAGAATCCTTGAAGTCGTTTTTAAGTTTATAGTGGAGAAAACCGACATATTTTCTGTATCACCTTCACATCATCAAATAAAAAGAAGTGAATAGATTATACTAACAATTTGTGCACTATTAAACAATGTAATACAACACTACAACAGTTTAATTATCAAGATTAAAGTCTCACATAAATCTCTTTCATTTAATAAGATAAACAGTAACAGAATGTAATCTTTCTTTTAATTAAAGTGAAAACACAACGGTAAAGGCTTATCAGTGAAAACTTTTAGTAAAGATAGGCTTTAATGAATCTGAGAAACATTTCTCACACTTTTAGATTAAAATACAACAGAAAAGAATAGTAGATTTTTGTATATAACAGCTTTCTCGATTTATACCTAATTGTATATATTTAAAACAGATTTAATATTGCCTTTTAGTAAATTAAAAACTGTCGGATAAACAGTTGTTCACGTACCACATTACTTTCTATGAAAAAAGCATTTTTTTGAATTTTTTTGCAAATATTACGCTGTCATTTCAGATCATTCACTGTCAAATAGACATTATATGATGATAACAGATTGAAAACTATTTTTAATCGGATATAATAATCATCAACTACTTAATTTGTAAATACTCGTATGTGGCTTCTTTTTATTTTAATGCTGACAGGTTAGTGCTTGACTTTGAACATATCTGATGGTATGTGATGATGTAATCTTAGATTGAAACGCGTTAATCTCTTAGGAGTCAATTTACAATGTGTGGTTTCTAGACAGCATCGTACTGGAACACAAATCTCTTTGCTTAGGGTACGTCAGTTCCATGAATAAAAAATTAGGTAAAAACATTATTATATTAGGAGTGTCAGATTTGTATACAGTAAAAGTGCATAAAACTATGTTATAACACATTTTCAATACATGCATATTTTTTCCATTTTCCTCTAATGTACCACTTTAATACCCCAAACAACATTATTATTGATTAATAAATTTGTAATTCTCCATGAGAATAAAGTTGAAAAAGAATTATGTTTTTCTAAAACGTCAAGATTTCATTGGTTTAATGGTCAACTTGCTCAGCTATATACATGAGGTCCTGGGTTTGAGTTGATTGAGATATGAAGATTATCTCAATATTTGTTCGAAGTTGGGAAGTTGACGGTGTGCTCCACCATGCCTCGGAGAGTGAGTTCTGCGCCTGATATCTCTCCGGTCGTGTCAGAATGCCGTTCTATCGGATTATGAGACCGAAAGAATAGAGAGTGCACTTGTGTACTATGCCTGCCAACCCGCAGTGGAGGTCATGGCGGGTCAATGCTCAAAAAACCTTCTTTCTTATGAGTGAGTATGGCTCACTTGATGGTACAGTCTAAGATAGAAACGCATTAATCTGCTAAGAGGCGATACACCTATACTTACCTTTTTTTTTTACTGCATAAAACTGATGTTAGAAACTTTTACATCGTAATTAAATTAGATTTGAACGAAGAAATCCTTTGGTTTCGAATACAGGGATATCTTAGATCAATCATAGACGAATACACATATTAAGGACAATTTATGAAATCGTAATGTTATCCATATAATTATTTTGGTTACCTTTTTTATAAAAACTTGAGCGTCGTGATATGGAATTATTTCTACGAACCTGTAAAGAGTTTATGGTTAAATTTAATATCGATATTGTGGTTTTAGATTAGTTTTAGAGTCGATAGGTGGCAATATATTTTTACACACACACACCCGCACACACACACACCCGCACACAAACACTGTTACTGTTTCTTACCAATTCTATGGAGGTGAAATCATCATCCATTGAAGTATTTTAGAATAATTACACGAATCAATAAATACGATTATCTATAAATATTATACAATGAAAAATTGTAGAAAAATATCAAAATTTAAAATTTTATAATTTTTTTTTAGATCGCTTTTCGTACATCTATCGCATGTAGCATTACAGCCGGTGGTAAGGGGGTAAAGTTTAAGGCCTCGCATTAAGACTCGCATCAGATGTTTCACTTGCATCGTATTACACAAAAACACAATTATTTTATTTCTGCAATTATTTTATTAGTGCTTATCCTTCGGTACGATACTTACACAAGGCCTCAGCTAACAGGTATATAGCACCACCGATTAGTCCAATGATAAGAACACAGCACAATAATTTACAGCACAGTTCAGCACAGCACCGGGAACAGCAGGCACAAGGGTTGGGGATAGGTATACAGCAACCGCCTCCGCCACCTCCAATCACGATGTTGCGAAAACTGTTTCAAAATAATCCAGAGTCAATCTATATGAAGTGTAACGTTAACGGTTAAAACAGATTACTCGATTTAATGAATTATTCTTAACCCCTTAGGGGTGCTTATAAAAGCTAAAGGATAACATGCCTTTACATTACGAATACGTTAATCACAAAACATTATCTTATTAACAAGGGAACAAGTGGAAGAGGAGAAAGAATTTGTATACTTGGGATCTAAATTTACATAAGATGGAACATGTGAAAGTGATATTGAAAGGNCCGTCACATCGGACTATGAGAGTGAAGGAATAGAGAGTGCACTTGTGTACTATGCCTGCCAATCCGCAGTGGAGCAGCGTGGTGGGTCTATGCTCTAAAAACCCTCGCTCCTCAGTAGTAGTGGGACGTTAATGGGCTGCTAATTACTACTCGATTTAATGAATTATTCTTAACCCCTTAGGGGTGCTTATAAAAGCTAAAGGATAACATGCCTTTACATTATGAATACGTTAATCACAAACCATTATCTTATTAACAAGGGAACAAGTGGAAGAGGAGAAAGAATTTGTATACCTGGGATCTAAATTTACATAAGATGGAACATGTGAAAGTGATATTGAAAGGAAAGTTAATGCAGGGAATATGACAAATGCTGCTCTGCACGCCTTTATGAATAGCCAGATGGTGTCTCAAAGTTGGTGCCAAGACTTATATGTGGTGGTGAAAGTTGGGTATGGCAAAAGAAGTCAAAATGCGGTAGAGATGAAAGCGTCAAGAACAAGTGTGATAAGACAGCGTTGAGGTATAAAAGATGTAACGACTAAAGTTGAGAAAGGTATGCTTAGATAGTTTGGGCACGTAGAGTGAATGTATGAAAGGAGACTGGCTAAAAGGATTTATAGGTCAAGAGTGAATGGGAAAATTGGAAGAGTAACGCCAAGACGATCGTTCCTGGACCATAACCAGGACATTTTAAAGACCAAGTCAAGAGTACTATAAACCGACGAACTTGTATGAAAACTTTAATGAGAATGAAAGAAGCATTAAAGAATGTTTATAATTGAAGATTAGAAAGAAAGATTAAATTTTTCATGATGCAGTCATGGTTGTTTGTTGGTATGTAATAAGTTTCTTTACCTTGCTGACACAAGACAGTTCAATTTTGCAGGATCCAATAAAAAGCTGGTCTTGCTGCCGTGTGAAAGGGGCGGTAGCGGTACACAAATCTATTGCTTGGTGGAATCTTTCAGGTTCTCAATTACTTTACATTTTGAAGTGAAACTTCTTTAGGCGCATGAGGGTAAAATTTTTACGGATGAAAGGCGTGATTAGCGTCACGAAGATGTACAGCGTTTTTTATGCTCACTCTTTTGAAGGTTAGGTAATATTAATATTTACAAATAACATGTGGCATTTTAATTTGACCCTCGTCATTTAATATACTATTTTTCGTAAAATATGAAATAAAAATGTTTCATAAACTCTCTTTTCTAAATTTTCAATACCAAAACCAAATTTAATTTATAATTTAACAAAAACAGGTGGAATTTTTTTACAATTCGTCATTTGAGATTTCAATAAATGATTTATATTATTTTTCGACACTTTTAATATTTTAATGACAATTCATTAAATTCCCTCAATCTATGTTTCGGAAATCTATAGTTTTACATTTTTATAAATAAAAACAAGACTTAAAACTTTGTTTGTCAAAGAAGTTTCACTTCTGACATGTGTTCTATGTACGTATACAATGTTAGATTTTTTTTCCATTTGACATTAACAACCAACAATTTCTTTTCGTAACTATAATATGTTATGGACTTTGGCGTAAAAGTCGCGTTTTTTTATTACGAATTCATATTTTTCAAGTTGAAACGTTCTGCAATTATTATTTAGCATTTTTATTTATTTCATTATTAAGTTCACAGCTTATACCTGGATCAGGCAAATTAATTTATAATACTAAGCTGTAATTGCTCATTTAAATTTAGGAAGGATTTAACTGTAATTATTCTCGTATCGTAAACTATGAACTTAAAACGATATTTCTAATTTACTTGCGGTATTATAATCGTAGTAAATTAATGATGGTTTTACCCTTTACCAGTAAAGCATAAGCCACACTTGTGTAATAATAAGATAACTCTTTACCTACAAGTGGACCTGGGTTCGATCTCGAGTAGGGTAAATTTTAAGAAATTTTATTTTCATATGTCATATGTAAAAATATTATAAACTTTACAAATATTTTCGACAGCGCATGGAACTACTTTACAAATTTTCTAAACTATTATTATAAAGAGAAAACATTTGTGTTTTGTATGCATGTAACATAATTAAGTATGTAAGTATATTTGTTACGTTTTCACACAAAAGCTACTGGACCGATTTGGAAAAGTAGCACAAGGTGTGAAAAAATTTGCTAGAAAAACATGTCATCTCGTGCGCTGCGAAAACTATTGAAGATAGAACAAAAAATGTCCTACAATATTATAGAACGTATTAATATCTATAAGAAAGTCCATGATACCTCTGCATTAACAGTTTTCCGATGGAATAATAATAGGACATTTCATTCAAAAGATATAACGAATTTAAAAATGTCAATGTAAAGAAAATAATGTAGACTCGAACTCCAGTGTGTCAAAATGTTGTGTATAGGGAAACTCTGAGACAAAAAGTATTAAAAATAAATCTCATTTCTAATATTATAGAAGAAAATGTTGCATTAATCAAGCTAAAAAATACTGGCCCGATTAAAAAAAATCTTTCAATACCTGTAGAGAATTTTTAAATTGATTAATATCTGAGATTCTACGTAAATGATGTTACGAATTTAAAAATGTATTAGTTAGTATATATAATCGTTGTAAAGTAAAATCTGTATATTGATTAGATTACGAATGTGTGTATCTAATAATCTGAAAGGAAGTAATTAAAAACTAAAACTAACAAAAATAAATCTATAGTCCGATTTAGTAGACTTTCCATTGCCAAGAGATCGGTATCTACGCTGGTGAAACCGCAGCGTATTGCAGGATATAATTTTGAAATGTAAATAAAGTAAATACTTTTATTTCGATCAGCTCAACGCGATAAGACCGCCCAATTGCACACTAAAAGTACCTAATACTGAGTAATTGTACATCTATTTTAAGTGGTGTTCTACAAAGCATATTATATATCTATGTACAATAAGTAAATAAAGAACGATGATCCTTCGAAGTTTACAATTGGTGCAGTGATCAATGCCCTGCTTCACAATATATATACCAAAAGATTAATTTACTTTCAACAGTGCATTAATTAATTATCGTGTGTCTGTATGTGTACGTGTCCGTGTCTGCGTATGTGGCTGTATATTTCTCTCTCTCTGTGAGTGTGTGTGATTATGATGAAATTCATATAGCAGACTAGGCATTGCGTTATTGCTACTTTTCAATAACTCAAATTTCACGTTTCAATAACTGATATTTTATCAAGTTATTAGATTTTGATAAGTTATATTTTCAATAGATAATATATAAGGTACGAGGTTATATCATATATGTAGTACATAGAGATATACAAAATAATGATGGGCGCTGACTATGAAGAAGATTGTATTAAATTAATTGGAATTTGAAACTGAAGATGAGGCAAGTCTCGAGGATTAGTTTACATCGAAAGGCAAATAAAAATTATAAAAAGTTAATTCAATAATATACTTTCTCTCCCAAGCTAAACTAGTGACTTACATATTGGCAAAGGTGCTCATAAAAAACGCATAATAGAGCTTACTACCTGTCTCTATCACTTTGCTTTTTTATCTGAATCGGATCGGAAACGTGGTCGCTGACTATGGGCCTCATTCGAAAGCTCAGANAAACTGTCGCGTTCCTAGCTATTAG
The DNA here is from genome assembly GCA_015832385.1 of Elymnias hypermnestra. Lineage (NCBI taxonomy): Eukaryota > Metazoa > Arthropoda > Insecta > Lepidoptera > Nymphalidae > Elymnias > Elymnias hypermnestra. The sequence goes on along the minus strand of JACTOM010000034.1, from coordinate 527,297 downwards.
TGTTAATGAGTTTGTGTAAATTGATATCGGGAACATTAAGTGATTGAACATTATAAACCGAGTTAATTAATACAGTGTTTGATTGCACCAACAATACCCATGAACGCCCACAGAATAAGAAATTAAATAATTAATAACGATGTCGGCGGAGAACACTACGCCCCTGTGTTTTATGTTTCTCCGTTGTCTCTTACTCTCCGACATATATATATATATAACGTAATAACTCTCTTCTAGATGTCAGTTACATTCGTTCCTTGTTATTTTATCAGTGAAGTAGCAAATAACGGAGCCGTTATTTAGTTATCCCAAGCCTACAGCAGACCTAATTGATTCTTCCTGTATGACAAATTAGAGCAATCATAATTATTGTTGCTTTGTACAAATATTGTAAATTTTACAAATATTCATTTGCTTTCCGACACAAATCTTTCTATTTGTAGAAATGTATTTTTTTTCAGTTACTTTTTGTTACTTCAGGTGAGACTTCATTCAAACGAAGTAATAACACAGTACAGTGTAACTTGAAAATAAAAGAAATATTTCTAGAAAGGACTTTTATCGGCTTTCTTGAAGCAGTGACGTGTTTTACGATTGCTTCTACAGCGGCTTTTACGAGACTAGGCATCTCAAAGCAATGCTCTCTTAGTGAATTACTAGAATGAACTGCGAAGAAATGGAAGTTTATTCTTTGTTATTGTTTCAAGTATTAGTGAGTAAATACATAATAAGAAATAAAAAAGTGCGTGCGTACAAAGTACACATGTCAGAAGTGAAACTTTATTGCCAAACCAATTATTAAGTCTTGTTTATATTTATACAAATCTAAAACTTTAGATTTCCGAGAGGGAGGGAAAAAGGAAGATATGTTAGGAATTTAATTGTCATTATAATATTAAAAATGTCGAAAATTAATAATAACTAATTGAAGTCTTAAATGACGAATTGTAAATAAAAATGCCACATATTTTTCGTCAATATTACAAATTATTAATTAAATTTTGTTTTTGTTTTTGAAAAAAGTGACGACTTAAAATTCCACATGTTATTTGTAAATATTAAAACTACCTAACGTTCAAACTAATTGGCATAAAAACGCTGCAAATCTTTGTGACGCTAATCACGCGTTTCATCCGTAAAAATTGTACCCTCACGCGCCTAAAGAAGTTTCACTTCAATAAAAAAAACTTATCACATAAGAAGAAAACTTTAATAGTAAAATACAATTTGATTTCAATATTCAAAGTTAAGAGTTAGTCTGTAGTCTACACTTAATTTTTTTTTATAAAGGGACAAATAATTTTTTTGTGTCTCAAGTTACGCAAATTTTATTCAAAAAATTCTTAATTTAGGAATAAAAAGAGGTTAGGACAAAATTTGAGATTCAATTTGGGGGTCCCATGGAGTTAGTAATTTGCATTTAAAAAACACATTCATGTTCTTCTGTTTTCCTCATGTAAATTTATCTATTTCGTCCGAACATGTATTTTTGGGAGTTGAATTTAAAATTTAAAATACAATTTACTTGCTGCGCTATTCACTTTATACACAAAAAATAAAATAAAGTTGCACTAAGGTTTTATCGAAATGTTATATCCAGTTTATATTTAAGAAAATTATTTCTTTAACTACTAGCTGGTAGGTAAGGTATGGTTGTCAACGAGCGGGCCTGGAATGCTATTGCGACCTTCTGCGAAACCATCATTTCGTTAAAGGAGGAACGGCACAGAGAGAGGGCGACTGCAGCTGAAGCACAGTACCCCCGACGGAGGCGAATAGGAAACAGGAGACGGAGGTTTATTGAACTCCTTCCCCTATAGAGCACTTTTGAGCCAGCTCCAATCGGAGGGGCCAGAGTAGAATGCCACAACGAACCTCTGGTCCATTCCCGAATGACAAGGGCTCCGCTGGGATTTAGTGGACACTACCGGCGAGTCCCACACTCCCGTCTATCTCCCAGACGGGATGCGTAAATACATTTCCCAGTGACAGAAAAAAAGGTAAGGTATGGTATTAGCTCACCATGGGGCACGGATCTCTTTCTTACCGTCTGGTGCGGGTGCTTGCCGGCCATGGTTGATTCGGCAAGTACTTGCACTAGGTTATTGGCCGTGAGGAAACGTGCATCATACCCTGCCGGAGTGTCTAGAGTGGGCACCCCAGCAGCATATCTTGTTGTCACTGGTTAGAGGAGATCTTTCACTGGAGAGCATAATTAGGGTAATGCTCGCCAGTGAAGTTGGCTGGAGGGCATTTGCCTACTTTTGTGAGACCATCATCTCATTGAAGGAGTCAAATGAGAGGCTAAGGGAGCCAGAGGCTGACGGCCTCCTTCTCCGGCGGGCAGAAGGAGCCTTAGTGGCAGAAGTCGCACGTATGCACTTCATGCATCATCCTATCGAGTGGTAGGTCTTCATAGTGGGTGACATCCGGGTCACTAGAGTGGAATGCAGTAAGGGAAGCTCTAGTGATCTCACTCATGCATGGGGAGGGATCCGCTGGGCTTTAGTGGGTATTCTGTTTTCTGTGAGTCAGTCAGTGGGGTGCGTGAAGGAATTTCTCCGCGCAAAACAAAGGTAAGGTATATAAGGCTCCATTGTGGGTTGGCAGTCTACACATACGCCAGAATTACTGCCGGCATATGCAGATTTCCTCAAATTTTCTTTGAAAAAAAAAAATAGCAATCAAGTAAGTAAAAGTGTCATTTTTCTAAAGAGAATCTCAACGGTTCCTGCTATGGATTCGAATCCGCGATTAAACTAAACGAGAATCCACTCATTTTACCACTAGGCCATCATGGCTTTCCAGTTTAGGAAAAAGCACGAAGGAACCATTGTATCTTTAGATAGTAGGTGGTTCTTTAACATCATCATCAGTCGTACTTATATTTAACTAAATGATGGAATCGAAAGTGCTGTAAAGGCCTACTTAAATAATTTTCGGATTTATAATGGAAAAACATGGCAAAAAACTTACCACATAGCTTATATTATCATGGCCGTAATAAACTGCTATCTGCAGCATTACGACTGGTTTCTTGCAGAATAATTTGACTCTCTATTATCCTTTTTCAGCATATTTATAAGACAAAGTAGGCAATTGGTCTGTTTTAAAAATATACTTCAATTAATTTATATCGCAACATAATATCCTGGTCTTGATATATAATAAATTTTTAGAAAACGGTTAGTTCAGAAGAAAATGTAGTGCATTATTTTGATTAAAAGTCTATTGAACTGACACATAATTGACTTGTTCTTAACCACAGCTCTCTTTTTGCTAATTATATTCTCTATGGTTATTAAAATATTATGTCTATATAAAATTTGCAAGGAAATTATAATATAATCGCACATTTTTATCGAAATTTCACTAATTTCACAACAGTCAGTCACTGTGTCTTGGCATTTTAAATCTCTAATATCTTCTCTATTATCCATTTTAACGAAGTGCTGTTCAAAACATTTTTGGTCTACATGAAAGACACAACATAAGTAATGTATTTTATTGGATAAAAAATAACACTACAAAAGTAGCTTACTCGTACAATACATTTATTTTTGTAATATGTACAAGATAAAAATGGTTTTTGTTGGTTATCTCCTTTTGATATATATATATACCATTAAAGACTTTTTTATCGATCATTTTAAGGCATACATTTTCCACATTAATTTAATCTCTTGTAAGGAAAGGTATAGCCAACGTTTTCGATTAAAGCGCACTAAAATATGCTTGTTTCGACATCACATTACAAATTTTTGATTTATCGACTTTTCTGTACTATATGTATATATTTCATGTATACACATCATTTCTTTTAAATCACTCAATATATTGCTGCATTAAAATCCGTTGAATGGTTTTAAAGGTCTAAGGTAGCGGAGCGACTTCATTTTATACTATATAACAATAAAGAGTTTAATTAATTTAGAAAACGTATTCTCTTGATTTAATTATAAAATAAAAAAAAATATTTTACGATAATCGCAATTAAATTTGATATTTGCATTATGCACCTTCTCCTTTAGTTTCAGACCATTATTGTAATTATTAACTAAACCATGATTCAACGATTGACTGTTTTTGAAAATGTAAGATCCATAGAAGATATTACATGTTTTACTTCTACATTGGGCCCATGTGGTTTCTTATAAGCTATTTGCCAGTGACATTCCTGTCAAAATCGGTGCAGCCATTCCCAAATTAGTGGATATCAATATTATTATGACGACTGCCATTTCATTGTTAAGAAAGACCACATCTTCCTTTTCATTTAATAAGAAATAGTTTTCAGCAGCCTCACATGCGTGTTATTTTATATTTATTTATAAGTACTGTTTCTATACAGGTCTTTTGCTTGATCACGTATCATACATGTTATTTAGGAAGTTATTTTTTGCAGTATTTGTATATTCAAATCAACTTTTCATTCCATATACTAAGTAATAAATAAACTCTCTCGTCGTCGTCGTCGCTTCAACCGATGGACTGTCCACTGCTGGACATAGGTCTCACGTAATGATGTCCACAAGGCCTGATCTTGCGCCGCCTGGCTCCAGCGACTACCGGCGACCCTCTTGATGTCGTCGGTCTACTTTGTGGGGGGTCTCCCTACACTGCGCCGCTCAGTGTGGGGTCGCCACTCCAGCACCTTTGGGCCCCAAAGTCCATCGGTGCGTCGGTCTATGTGCCCCGATCATTGCAACTTCACGTTCGCGATTCGTTCTGCTACGGATGTCCTCATTTCTGATTTGATCACGTAGAGAAACTCCAAGCATAGCCCTCTCCAACGCACGCTGAGAGACTGTGAACTATCGTACGAGGCCCATAGTCAGCGACCACGTTTCGGAGCCGTAGGTCATCACTGGCAACACCCACTGTTCGAAGAGCTTTGTCTTCAGGCACTGAGGGGTATCGGACGAAAATATCTGCCGTAGTTTCCCAAACGCTGCCAAACCGAGTTGGATTCAGCGGTTGACCACCTTGTCGAAATTGGTCCTACCTAGCTGGACTATGTATAATAAACAAACTATGAATAAAGATTTATTTAAAAAATTCTCCTTTATAAAACTATTATCAACGTAGAAAAATAAAATTACCTCTAAAATAGTAAAATCATCTAAACCTTCACATATAATAAAACACTATGTTGTTACTATTTGCAATGAATAATTTCTGTTTTCTGATCTCAACTTTGACAATAACGCTATTAAATCTAAACCACTTAAAGGTATTATCATTTTAGGTGAATCTTCAATTGTTTCTGTGGTAGTTGTTTTAGAATCTAGATTATTAGTTTCTATGCCTTTTTCTTTGCCATCTTCTTTGGTGTGATTTGTATTCGTTTTATTTGAAGACGTTTGTTCGGTAATATTGTCGGCTATACGAAGATTATCTATATGTGCTGTTATTGGCGTCGTAGCAACTTCTGTTGGCGCAGATCGTTTCCAATAGGGTGTTGGATTGTATTTGCGATATTTTGCGGGCACTGTGAAATGTAAAAGGTTAATTTCTATATGACTTTTCAAATAAGTATTGGAATGGACCTTATTTTTTATATATTATTCCATTGAGATTAGGCTGCACAATTTATACAGTTTTAAAGAGAATTTTAAGTTTTTTATCAGTATTTATTTATTTATTTATTGCACCTTAAAAGTAATACATTATAATAAACTTAACTAAATAGAGAAAAAAAGTACAACAGGCGGTCTTATCGCATATTAGCGATTTCTTCCACACAACCTTGAGTTTAAAAAGCTGTAAGTAGCGAAGAAGGAAGGTAGGCAATAACATAAACATACACACAAATAACTACATCCTAATACATATACAATAATAGATATATATCAACATATTAATATATATAACATACATAAACTTACATATATGTGAATATATACATATAATGTCGTCAATACTTAATTCTTCTCCAAGAGATAGTGCTTTTTTGTTAGGTTTATAAAGGTCGCTAGCGATTTTGCCTCCCAGATATAACGAAGGCAACGCGTTCCATAACTTGGTCGCCTGGACAGCAAACAAATGTTCATAGAATTTGGTTCTATGTAGTAGCACTTTTATTATAAAATTCTCGGTCGACCGTAACTCATTAGAGTGCTTCGCAAGAAATTCAAATTTGTCCTTTAGATATGCAGGCGTATTAGGGTGAAATAACACACAGTACAGGAGATAAAGTATATGCATATTCCGGCGATTTCGTATAGAGAGCCACTTGAGCTGCTGACGGAAAGCGGATACATGGTCATATTTGCGTAAGCCAAATATGAACCGGATAGCAAGATTTTGAAGTCNAAAATATTACAATGAATCTTAATACTTCTCGTGAAAACTGGAATTGCAAAAGAAAATGTCTGCTACATTCCTGTTGAATTTCTGTCAAATCGTTATGGAGAGTATTCGCACTAACGTAAAGATAAACAGACAAACATCATAACAAACACACGTTATCGTACAAACGTTTAGTAAAAAGTTGTTATTTTAATTATACACAGGTAAGGTAAAATATATTACAAGTAATTTTCACACAAGCCAACATACTAAATACTACTATTTATAATTGAGTCTATAGTATTATGTAGTAAAATATCTTGCCATATAATATTCACGTGAAAATGAAGTACCAATAAGTAAGTAAGTAGCAGCCCATTAATGCCCACTGCTGGGCACAGGCCTCCTCACTCATATGAGAGAGGGTTTTTAGAGCATAGACCCACCACGCTGCTCTACTGCGGATTGGCAGGCATAGTACACAAGTGCACTCTCTATTCCTTCACTCTCATAGTCCGATGTGACGGTAATTCGACACGACCGGAGAGAGATCAGGCGCAGGACCGACGGTTTAACGTGCTCTCCGAGGCACGGGGGTGGAACACACCGCCCACTTCCCAACTTCGGACAAATATTGAGAAAATCTTAATAGAAAACTCAATATTGATTTTTGAATTGGTCCGACCCAGGACTCGAACCCAGGACCTCATGTCTCTAGTCGAACATGCTAACCACTAGACCAATGAGGCAGTGTATATTAAGTAACCGAGATAAATTCGATACCCTATTTACAGTATCAATTTGTATTAAATATTTTGATGTATTGATGATTTTTTTATCACCCAAATTTCTTTTATTCATTAATTATTGAAAAGTTGTAAATAATGTATTGTTTGAAACATTTTCCCTTATAATTCGCTTATTATACTTAAGAACTATCGATGTAATCCCTATAAAGTATGCTTTCTGTTTATATTCAGCCATCTGATTAAGATATTCGTAAAATTATCTGGTAATATGCTCGTATACATATATTTTGTAAAAATATATTATTATCCGTGAAAAATTGAAAATAGTTATTAAATTAATGTTAAACTTTTTATATTCTTTAGATAAACTTTTGAAAATGAGATGATAATACACTTCCGAATAAAGTGCTACAGTGCCGGTACGTAATAAAATTTGGAAGCTTAGTGAATATACAAGATTTTGCAATAGACGATGCAATTTAGTGTTGAAAGCTTTATCTAATGGACTATAAAAATACTTATAAGACTTAAGCTATATTATTATTACAAATAGTTGTAGTGCATTGGTCTACTGGTTAGTATGTTCGGCCACAGACATGAGGTCCTGGGATAGAGTCCTGGGTCAAGCTAATTCAAAAATGTATATTGAGTTTCCTATTAAGATTTTCTCAATATTTGCCTGAAGTTGGGAAGTTGGTGATGTGATCCACCCCGTGCCTCGAAGAGCACGTTTAGCTGTCGGACCTGATTTCTCTCCTGTCATGTCAGCTTCCCAGATCAGATCAGATTATAAGAGTGAAGAAACAGAGAGTACACTTGTGTGCTATGCCTGCCATCCCGCAGCGGAACAGTGTAATACTCTAAAAATCCTCTCTCCTTTGAGAGAGGAGGACTGTATCCAGTGGGACGTTAGTAGGCTGTTACTTAGTTCTTCAAAGGTTTCTCGCCGACTTGTATGAATGAGTTGTATATATATTATACTAGCTGAATCCGCGACTTCGTCTGCGTGGAATGATTTTTGGGTAGCATTTTCATTAATTTAAGCAAATTTCATTTTTTAAATAAGAGAATAATAAATAGAATACGCGTCAAAAGGAATATTCCTACCAAATTTCAAGTCTCTACACCTTATGGTACCAAATATATCGTGATGAGTCAATAGATACCTGGATATTTCTTTCATATATATAGATAACCCAAAAATATTTCTACAAATATCAAACGGTTTCATTAGAAAGTCAATAATACGAAGATGATTTCAGTTCACTAAATTTATTCGTTCACTCACAACTTGAAACTATTTGAGATCACAACTTGAAATTGAATAAAGTGACTCCTTTTGATACCTAGACGCTCATTAAGAACGATTTCATCATCCCTACAGGATCGGGAACAATCGTGAAAAACAGTAAATTAACAGAAAGTTGTAAAATGTAAAGTAACGAAATAAAACATATGTTCCAAATTTCCAAAACAAATATTCTATTGTAAAAATATTAACTGAAAAGCTTTCAAAAGTTATATACCTTAAAAATAATAGCTAGTACAAAATATAAAAAAGTAAGTGTTTTTTTTTAATACAAGGCAGTTTGAAATCATGGATGGCTATTTGTCTTCGTATGGAATATATTTTACTGTAAAAACTTACTTTTGTGAGAAATACATAAGATGAGAAATAAGATTGGCTAATATAGAGCATATGCAACCCATTTTTGAATATATAAAAAAAATATTTTGTTTAATAAGATGTTCGCACTTCTGTATTACCTACGCACAAGTGTCAAGTTGCTGTCAGGAAATTGGCATATATTTAGTTTTCTCTATGCTGAAAGACGTATTTGGCCTTGATGATAATGTCAATAGGTTATCTATATAAAATAGTGCTGCTCGTTAGTCTCCATAAAACTAGACAACGGTTGGACTTATTTTGCTAATTTTAGTCCAGGAAAGGGTTAAAACTACATAGCATCACGCCGGATTCCCATAGGGGTAGGCCACGTCCTTCCACTAGCCGCTATCCGAGCACTCCTTCGCTTCTTTCATTCTCATTAAACCTTTAATACAAGTTTCTCGTATTAGAATACTCTTGACCTGGCCCTTATTTAAAATGTCCTTCCAACTTTCCTATTCACTCTTGACACATAAATCCTTTTTGTCAGTCCCCTTTCAGTCAATCTCTCTACGTGCTCAAATCATCTAAGCATACCTATCTCAATTTTAGTCACTACATCTTCTTTTATACCACAACGTTCTATTATCACACTATTTCTTACCTTATCACTCAGTTTCAATCCACTTATACTTCTCAACGATCTCCTCTCTACTGAATTTATTATACTTTTATGCTTCTTCTGCCATACCCAACTTTCACTATCATGGTACATATAACGCATAAATTTATAATCTGCTAGTAGACCCGATAGACTTCGTTCTGCCAAAAAGATTTAGAATATAGCAGATTTCAGTTTTATGAATGAATTTTGAAATGAAATTACAGCAGTACTAATGATCTATATCTGTTACATTTTGTGACGATTCAATTGATTTTGAACTTTGTATAGCGGGTATAAAGTGCAAAGTGACTCTTTGATATTAGAAACACACCTACATTGCTTAGACAGCAGTGAGTACTTGTAATTTAATATGAAACTTTGTTGAATATCAATAAAGGTCAAATTGACTCTACATTTTAGTTAGAAAACTTTTGTATGGTAAACAGAAAAGGGCTGTTTTTAAGGTTTTCCCCTACAGTTATTCAATTTTTCTCCTCATAAAAACCATCCTTGAACTTCAGTGAATATTTAAAAAAAGAATTGGAATAATTGGTCAAGACGTTGTTGAGTTATACCATATATATACCAACACATTTTGCGATTCATTCTTATATTATAGATGAGTATTTATTACTAAAAAGCAGTACCTAACCTACTAATAAAAGAAATCTCAGTCATGTTTATTTATATGTAGAATTGATAATTGAATTATATAATATGACTAGTAGACTCGACAGACTTCGTTCTGTCAAAAAGATTTGGAATGTGGCAGCTTTGAGTTTTACAAATACTGAACAAAACACAATCGATTAAATGACACACAGAATCTTTTTTGTTTTGAAACAAAAGATAGCGTAAGTAAATGACAACTTTACATAACCTATGAAAAATGAATAATTTTTAAACAAAAGTTAGTAGCATAAATGAATGCCATATTTACATAACCTAGAATCTAATCTAATAATTCATGTCACAACCTTGTGGATGCGTGGGTAGATTCGTGGGAGTGCGTGGGTGGATGCGTGGGAGTGCGTGGGCGGATGCGTGGGAGTGCGTGGGTTGATGCGTGGGAGTGCGTGGGTGGATGCATGGGTGGGTGTGTGGAAACGCGTTTATAAGTATTGAAGTGACGTTAGACATTTTGCCGGTCTTTGTGCGCTCGAGTTTTCGTACCAGAAACAAATGACTGTCCACATAAATTTGAAAAAAAAATGGTAAAGGGTTGATGGAATTCAAAAAATGAATAGCCTAAAACCTTCTACAATTAATTCCGAGTCGAATGGTCATAGT
>JACTOM010000034.1:462890-516677 GCA_015832385.1 Elymnias hypermnestra | reverse complement strand
TGCGTGGGTGGATGCGTGGGTGGATGCGTGGGTGGATGCGTGGGTGGATGCGTGGGTGGATGCGTGGGTAGATGCGTGGTAGTGCGTGGGTGGATGTGTGGGAGTGCGTGGGTGAATGCGTGGGAGGGTGTGTGGAAACGCTTTTATAAGCATTGAAGTGACGTTAGACATTTTGCCGGCCTTTGTGCGCTCGAGTTTTCGTATCAGAAACAAATGACTGATCACATAAATTTGAAAAAAAAAGTTGTAAAGGGTTGATGGAATTCAAAAAATGAATAGCCTTCAAAAAATGAAACCTTTTACAATCAGTTCCGCGTCGAATGGTCATGGTCTCATGCCGATCGGCCCAGTAGTTTTCAAGTTTTTCGACAATAAAGAAAAAAAGAGTTGCTTTTATATATTTAGAAGCTTTATATTATATTAGCGGTTTATATAAAAATTGCAATCGTTTAAGTTTAAAATCATCTACGTTTTGTAAGTGGCGAAATAATTTAGTATTCAGGAAGGACCGTCGTCAATTTGTCGAGCCCGGGGAACAAGTTGATTTTGATCAGATTGAAAATTTAGTTACTACGCGATTTAACATTCAATACTTTGTTATCTCTCTTCAGCACTGCCTGCTGCATAAACAATGACTATTTCTTCATATTCTGTTTTGTTTATATTCATGTCAACGCTACGATCGGTACCAGAATGGGTATTCTTTAAAATATTATAATAGACAATTTACAGAAACATCTCGAAGGTAATTCAGGCTGATTTTTATTTTTGAAGTGAAACTTCTTTAGGCGCCTGAGGGTAATTTTTTTACGAATGACACGCGTGATTAGCGTCACGAAGATGTGCAGCGTTTTTTATACTAATTCGATTGAAAGTTTGGTAGTTTTAATATTTAGAAATAACATGTGGCATTCAATTTACAATTCGTCATTTAAGATTTCAATATATTATTTGTATAAATTTTCGACACTTTTAATATTTCAATGACTATTAAATTTATTACATTCCTAACCTTTTCCCTTTCATTTTACTTAATTTTGATTAATACTTAAGGAGAGATATGTATACTGAATAATCCAGCAACCTCGCTAACAAACAAAAACAAAGTCTTTTCTGTCCATATGTGTGTATTAAATTCATTATATCTTTTGAACGGAATGTCCGATTATAATAATTGTAAAAGTATTTTACACGTATTGAAGCGGTCTTTAAAATGATAAAGATTAATACTGACTTTTATTAACTTTTAATAAGTAAAATAGTAGTTATAGTGGCATAATTGGAGTAGTTGGGCATTTGGTATCCCAGATTTTTCTATAATACTGTAGAATTTTGTTTGTTATATCATCAATAGTTTTCTAGCACACGTGATGAAACATTTTTTGTGACAAATTTTTTCACACCTCCCAAGTTGCAACATTATATAATGCATTTTTATTAGGGCTCCGTATTTTTTTTTTTTTACAAAGTAATAAGACTTTTCACTCAGTGAAAATGCAGCTTTCTAATGGCGTAAAAATGATTGATATCGGTCGAGCAGTTTTTGTGTGAGAACTTTACAAACATAAATATTGTCGAGCAGAGATGTAAAAATGCGAATCTGCCTTCCCTATATTATGCATAGGTTTTAGTCCCTGGTTCAGGATAGACTGGGTACGGTTGTAATAGGATACGGTTGAAACAAAGTGAATATATCTTGAATTATGGATGGTAGGGTGGGGGGGTCTAGAGAGGGGAGGAGCAGTTTTCGTGTCCGAACGTGTTCAGCAACGTTACGCCGTTGGCCACGTGCTTCAGTTAGTTGCAGGGTATCCTATTGTGCGTGGTCGCGACAAAGTAAATATTTTCGATCGAAGTTTTCTTTCTAATTACGCTGTTAATTTTAAAAATAAAACGATAATTACTTTTTTGCTTGAAGATTAAACCTTAGAGAATCTAGAATTGAAAATTTTTCTATGTGTACTACTCGCTCGTCGCTGTGAATTTTTTATTTATAAAAAAAGAAGCGAGATCAGTTGTTTGTATAACGTTATTAATTCCTTCGTTTGCTTCTTTATAGATCCTTAGGACATGAATAAGAAAGACAACAAAAGGACGGAATGGACACAGTATAGTGATATCACAGTACAAGGACGCGTATGAAAAAGTGAAAAATGGTAACTCCACAGAAGCGCACAGCGTTAAGTTCCGAAGTACTTCGATATGTAAAAAAACAGAGATAAGTTTGGTATGTGCCACATAGAGTATTCACTTAAGAACAAGAACGTGCATTGTTCCAATACCTCATCCTCTGTTCAGACACAAAGTTCGGAAAATCTAGAACTGGGCCCGTGGACAAATCACTTTCGAAGATTGCTAACGCTTAAAAAATGATGACGTAACATATCGAAACTTATCGAAAAATGAAAAGTCATTTCCATATAATATTTAATGTCTACAGACCTTGAGGTGAGAAAGTTCGGGTACGAATTGACCATCAAATATGATTTGAAGAAACCGAGTGCTTGGATTGAGAAAAAGACGGGGAGGTATAGCTTTGTATTTTCATGAAAAGGAATTCTGAACAGTCTGTACGCTCAGCCCAAGCTACAAGCCTCCTTTCCAGAGCAACATGCTTCAACTGGACTAACGTCGGCGTTTTTTTATAACATGCATGTTGTTCTGGATCGTCATCACTTGGAATGACAAAATTGACACTACTACGGTTCAGAAGGCAGACAGAATACTAGCACGACGTGGCACAAGACAACTTGGGTACTGACGTCTGCAGAGCGCGTAACTTTAGTTACCTTGAGCAATCTAATTCCTCTACTTTTCGTATTCCCTCGAGTTCCACTACATGAACATTTTATTAGAGATGGGCGCAGCCTTGCTAGAATCATTATACGATTTTATGAGCGATCAATTAAAAATTGTTACCACCTTACCCGGTCTATACTACTTTATTATTGGAATAGTGTGAAAAACAACACCCTTCCCTATCTGTGAATAAATAATTCCTAAAACTCCCTAGTAGCTTGTAATGTAAACCATAATTCGTATCTATTAATAATCTTCGAGTATAATGTTTATTAGCTTTGAGATATTCAGTTGATGGATAAGCCTCGGGAGACGTAGTCTGGATTTGTATACCTGACAGACTGTTATGAAATTAGTGGTATGGTAATTCGGTTTAAAATAAATGCTAAATATGATAATATACTACGGTGAGTAATTCGGTGAGGTACTCCGTAGTGAGGTACTGTAGTGTAAACCAGATGGTGGGTTTCAGCTTTAAAACCTCTCTCTCTTAAGGGCGAGGAGACATGTGCCCAGCAGTGAACCCTTAAAAATCCTCCTCATAGCACATGCTGATCATCGTGATGATCCCCAGGAAGCAGGATATGCTTTCTCTGCCGATGGATAGATAAGTGAATTGCCTGACTGGTTTTTGTATCCACATATTCCGCTACCTGACTAATGAGCCAACTAGATTAAATCTGGAAAGACTTTTTTTATGTATTGTCAGGACCCCAGTCTTTTCGATAGGATTCAATAGCCTGGACACTCAAGGCTACTAGAAGACACTTTGAAATGTGGTTTTATAATTATTTATAAGAAATTGTTATAAATACAATGTTATATTAAAAAATAACGTCGTCTATAAAGTAAAATTCTACTACATACTTATAAATCGTTACAGTACGCAGAAGTTCTTTATGAATAAATATATGCTAGAGAATAAAAATAACTGAGATTTCTTTATAAATTCTCACGAGACAAGTTCTTGGAGTACTCTCGGGAACCTCGTGCCGATTGCGTTGTGTAAATATTGTATGAACAAACTGAGACACGTGGATGTGTTTGCAAAGGTACTGTACTTAGAACCGTGTATAGAACTATATAAAGCACAAAACGCATTTACTTTAAAGCGTAAAGGATTTTCAATCTTTATTGAATTAAAAACGTCGTTACATACATTGAAATCTGGTGTCACGACGTTTGTCGCCCGATGGACTTCGTAACTCTTTAACCGATTTTCTATACTGAGTGTAATTTGGTCCAAATTGATTTTAATTTTTAATGAAAAATATATATTGCTCTTTTATTTAAGCCGATAGACCGTTAAGTATAAATTCTGCTATCAACAGACTACTTAATACGATTGAAGTTGCTCGCTTCAGCTAGTGTATAAAAGTATAATTGTAAGTCTGCTTTTCAGTACAGAGAAAGACGGAACTCTGAAGGAGTATTTTTTGTCTTAAAATAAATTGCAAATTACTGATATAGAGACAGCGATTGAATATTTTAATTTTTAAGTAAGGAATATATATCTTAATTATATCGTATTGTAAGATATAAATACAGTTTCAGGGGTTTTGTTAGATCAAGGTAAAATTGTGGATGATTCATTTTATTTATTTATTGTTTTCTTAAGTTCTAGTCTATCGGAGATAGAGTGCTTTGTGTCATATTATCTTTGTAAGTATGCAAAAGTTGCATCTGTTGTTACCATAGCAACGGTTACCATGGCAAGGGTTATCATAGCAACAGTTAATAATTGTATTTTCATCTTCGTTATAGCTACCCCAAACCGGGCACATGATGATTTAAGATGTTATAAAAGTCCCTCTCTTACTCAAACATGAGATTTGAAATTAAGCATAGCCACTCCTTTCGCAATGTCTAGGAAGTACGGATTTCCCGACTGCCTCATTGGTCTAGGTGTTACCATGTTCGACCACAGACATGAGGTTCTGGGTTCGAGTCCCGGGTCGGGCCAGTTCGAAATCGATATTGAGTTTTCTATTAAGATTTTCTCAATATTGATCCACCCCCGTGCCTCGGAGAGCACGTTAAGGCGTCAGTCCTGCGCCTGATCTCTCTTCAGTCGTGTCTGATTGCCGTCACGTTGGAATAAGAGTGAAGGAATAGAGAGTACACTTTGTGTACTATGCCTGCCAATCCGCAGTGGAGCCAGGAGGCCTGTGCCCAGCAGTGGGACGTCAGTTGGCTGCTACTTACTTACTACTCACGGATTTCCACAACTTCCCACGGAATCGGGTACTACGCGGGTGATACCAAGGGGATACAGATAGTTTCAAACACCTTCTCAGTATCTCCGAAAATACTTTTAATCTAGTTTCCCGTTACATCATGTCTGGTCTCAAACTCGCCAGATAACTGAATACGGGAGTTAGGGGCCAATAATAGCTAACAATATAATTTGACTTTGATCGAAAATGTATACAAACTTTTTCGTATACGATATGAGTTATGTGCAAAGTTCGCTGAAACAAATTTACAACATTTTAAACTCACTCTGTTTGTAATCATGCATGAGTTATAACACCATTTTGAAAATCTTTCCGCATAGAGATCATATTACACGGTTTCGTTAAATGTAAGACTACACAATGGAAAAATGTGTATTTTCCAAACCTATTATAAATGAGTGATAAGCAATTTGTTCGTTTCGAGATAAATTTACATTTTTAACTAGTTCACCTGCGCAACTACGTACCATTGTTAAAAATGGAGGGTAAGAGTATAAAAATATATTACCACCTGCTTTAAGATCTAACATACACAATTATTTATTAAAATCGGTTAAGCCGTTTCGAAGGACTTCAATAACAAACACTGTAACAAGATATTTTCAAATATTAGATAGTGTTCGGAAATCCATATTAAGTGATCGTCTTCATTTTAAAAAGAGGCTGTTAATCTAAATTAATCGCGAATTAGTTGTGTAAAACCATTTTCGAATTTTAATTTTCATTAAAACGCTTTGATACAGACTTCCTTGCTATACTCGTAGGCAGAAACAATTTTTATCTAAAATAATATTATAAAGAGAAAACGTTTGTGTTTTTGTATGTAAATATGTATGTACGATTGTAAAGTTTTCACACAAAACTACTGGACGGATGACAACAATTTATTCACCATTAGAAAGCTGCATTTTCACTGAGCGACATAGACTGTATTAAATTCTCAAAAAAAAAATAGGGATCCCTAATAAAAATGCATTAATATAACCCAAGGGGTGAAAAAATTGTCATCGCGTGCGCTGGGGAAACTATTGATGATTGAACAAAAAAATGTTCTTCAATATTATAGAACGTATTAATACCTATAAAAAACGTCCTGAATACCAATTGTACAACTATTGTAGTTATGTCACTACAACTACTTTTTTACATTTTAAAACTTAATAAAAGTGCCGACAATAATCAAACCATATTATTCATACTTCTTTATTAATCATTATCCTGTTAAACGATATTTTATTAAAGACCATTTCAATAACTATAAAATAAATTTAAAATTTTTAAACTCGGACATTCCATTCGAAAGATACAACGAATTTAAAAATGTCAATGTAAAGATAATTGTAGCGACCCTAAAATGTGGGCATGCAACTGGTGAGTTAGCTCATATTCCAAGGATACCAATGATACCCACCGATATACCTATACTGTTTTTATTTATATAAAGCTGACTATTACGGGAGAAATTTAAAAAATTCTTTCATTACCTTCTTGAAATCAAGTACATATAATCTATAGATTACTTTTACATTTGCTAATGGGACATTCTATGCCAATGATGTTACGAATTTAAAAATGTATTAGTTAGATATATATACGTTGTAAAGTAAAATCTGCGTATTGATTAGATTATGAATGTCATATTCTGAAAGGAAGTAATTAAAAACTAAGTGAAATAAAACTTTTATGCTAACGAAAACAAATCTATAGTCCGACTTAGAAGACTTTCCAGAGCTACCAGAACAGTATCTACGCGGGTGAAACCGCGGGGCGTTGCTAGTGTTATATAAATATAGATAGATCGACGATAATCTTTAGCTTAAAAGATATTGTAATATTTCGCAATTTTTTTTGTTCTTTCGGCGACATAGCGTTATAGAGCTGCATATAACCTGCAATAAGTCAAACTTTTCAAAGACGATTTCAGATGCTTTCCGAATAAAACGCCAAAACCATTCCAACACAGAGTATATTTTACTGATAACCAACTCGCTTTAGCTTATCCTGTTATGAAATATTAATTTATAATAAAAATTAAAAGTGCGTGCGTACAAAGTACATATATCAGAAGTGAAACTTCTTTGGCAAACTACTTATTTATACGCCTTGTTTATATTTATACAAATGTAGATTTCCAACACTTAGAGGGAGGGAAAAAAGAAGATGTGGTAGGATTTTAAATGTGATTAAAATAATAAAAATGTCGAAAATTAATACTATATATAATTTATTGAATGTTATTTGTAAATATTAAAACTACCTAACCTTCCAACGAGTTAGCATTAAAACCGCTGCATATCTTCGTGAAGCCACACGTTTCGTCCGTAAAAATTTTACCCTCATGAGCCTAAAGAAGTTTCACTTCAAAAGGGGCGTGTTCTCTAGCACGTGACGTAAGTATTCAACGAGAGCCGACTTTACTCAAACCGACACCGTATAAACGAGCGTGCCGGCTGAGTTCATTCAATACCTTCAAAATAAACGGCCAAAGCTGGTTTTCAGATAATTCAACTGTATTTATAAAAAAATACGCGCAATTACCTTAATTAACAGTGGGATATGTTAAACCACTGGCTCAAAGAGACAGTTATGACCGCAGAGTACGTTTAACTTTTAACATTACCTTCGTATGTATATAGGAGTGCTTTCCGTGGAAGGGTTATTACGTTCTGCCCGCGGCGGATATTTTTAAAGCACTTTTCTGCCTTTCGGATGTTTTTTGAGCGTTAATGGAGCTCGTGAAACCAACCGAGGATAAAACTCTGTCTAATTTTAATAGTTTATTAAAATATATTTTCGCGTAGAAATGATTTACGGCCAAAGTTTTATATCATATCTTAACATCTATTACTTTGACAAAACAATGTTGCCATAAATCGGAGGAGACGCTCCGAAATTTGTGTAATCTATTTGTAACAGTAGAAATTTTGTTTTGCTTTATAAATCGTAAGTCATTTTATTATAATAACAACCGCTGTCATCCAAAATGTAAATATTAGCAAATCCGGATCGAATTCATAAAGAGTTACAACATTTTCTAAAATATAAGTATAATTCGTTTAACACATCATTTGACGAATCAATCACATTTGCGCAAACATTAGAATTATATAGACACATACAGCGAAATACACAATTTTAATAAAGAAATAAAATCAAATTCATTTGTCGGGCTGAGCATACGTATTTTTAATAAGATAGATCCGTTTTGGATAGGTCTCACCATAATTTTAAGAAATATGTCAAAACGTCCTTTTACAAAAGGCATATTATAATATTAACGATTGACTTGTTCGTAATGTTCACAGAAACTAAATAATACACATGGTAATATACAAAAGTATATTTAAAAGAGAAAACTATATTTATAGAGTAACCGCTGAGTTTCTTGTCGGTTTCTTCTCAGCGGAATCAACTTTCCGAATCGGTGGTAGATTTGTTACCAACGGACAGACTGACGATTCAAAAGTGCTTTTCGAGCCTATTTGAATGAATGATATTTTTATTTTTGATTATATGAGGTATTAGGAGACCGCTTCCGAAAACGAAGACAAACGATTGTACTAATGGCTTCATCGATAATGGGACGGAAATAAATCGACCTTGATTTAATTAGTACAACTTAATGAATACATTACATTACTAAAAAACCCAGCAATGAAACACAAAATCGGAAACAGCTGACGCCGCGCCGCGTCCGGTTGTTATTTGATCAGTTCGTTGACCTATGCGTTGATCCATCAGCTGTTTTTAATTTTGAGTTTCATTGCTGGTTTTTTTTATTCTATAATTGTGCAGTGTAAATAATGCTAAGAAAAGGTTTTAATTATATGATTTTATCTTTAAATCCGGCTCAATTTCTATTCCGTCCCATCATCAAAGGTGTCATTAGTGTTACCGTCTATCTTTGTTTTCGGAAGCGGTCTCCGAATACCTTGTATTGTATTCACTTTATTCTGCTACCATTTTCTTCATGAACTGATTCACTCGATTCCACGATAAAACAAATAGGTTTTCAGCTAATTTTAGTCTACTGTAAATAGCTCACTTTACCACATTGTTTGCATGCACCTTTGATCTGAAAGTTCGTAAACACCAACGCTCATTATCGTACCTGATTTAAGCTTGAACTCGTATGTATTCAGTTTCAACTGCAAGTGTATTAAGTTTAACCTTGCAATTACTTGTTAATAGAATTGTATACTGAAATGTTTAAATTATAAACACAATAATATTTATTAATACAACAATATTTTGGATAAAGGAGAGTCAAATTATTATGAAAAACTCACTTATTTTCTTGCGCTGCAACGCTCTAAAGCAAGTGTAATATTGTTAGAATACAAAATCTTTTGTCCAGGAATGTCCAGGAATAGGCTTAAATCGGTTGAGATATAAACAATAGCTTGATAATACATGTAAAAATACCAGTTATCAAGTATTTTTGTCATAATAAAAATGCGTGCGTACAAAGTACACATTTCAGAAGTGAAACTTCTCTGGCAAACTAATTTTTAAGTCTTGTATTCATTTATACAAATCTAAAACGTTTGATTTTCCAGACTTAGAGGGAGGGATGAAGAAAGATATGTTAGGAATTGAATGAATTTAATTGTAATTAAAATATAAAAAGTGTCGAAAATTAATATAAATTTATGGAAGTCTGTTTTTTTGTCAATATTAGATGTTATTAATTAAATTTTGTTTTTTGTATTAAATATTTTTATTTAAAAAATAGTGTAAAAATGATGAGTGGCTAATCAAAATGCCACATGTTATTTGTAAATATTAAAACTACCTAACATTAAACGAATTAACATAAAACAATGATTGCACATTTTTTCCATAAAAACTTTACCCTCCTGCGCCTAAAGAAGTTTCATTTCGAAAACAATTTCTGTACTGAAAATTAAATATATTTATATTCTACTTATTCTTTTCAGAATATCAGAGTAGAAGGGAATAGATTTATAAAATAATAAAAAAGTTGATCCTCTATTGACCATTGGCAGAAGTTCAGACGTCTAGGAAGATAAATGTAAGTAAGTAAGTAGCAGCCCATTAACGTCCCACTGCTGGGCACAGGCCTCCTCACTCCAAGGAGCGAGGGTTTTTAGAGCATAGACCCACCACGCTGCTCCACTGCGGATTGGCAGGCATAGTACACAAGTGCACTCTCTATTCCTTCACTCTCATAGTCCGATGTGACGGGAATCCGACACGACCGGAGAGAGATCAGGCGCAGGACCGACGGCTTAACGTGCTCTCCGAGGCACGGGGGTGGATCACACCGCCAACTTCCCAACTTCGGGCAAATATTGAGAAAATCTTAATAGAAAACTCAATATTGGTTTTTGAATTGGCCCGACCCGGGACTCGAACCCAGGACCTCATGGCTGTAGTCGAACATGCTAACCACTAGACCAATGAGGCAGTGGAAGATAGATAGATATACTTTATTGCACATAGAAATTTGATAATACAAAAACTTATAGAGCAAAAAGATTAACCTATGTACAAGGGCGACCTTATTGCTTTAAGCAATCTGCCAGGTTTCCCTTGTCGAAATTAAAACTATAAAAGGGATATAATACATATACATACACAAATGTAAAATATGCATATAGAACCAACGTATTTCTATTAGAGCATATGTATAATACAAGTAGAATATAAAACTGGTGTTTGCGGGTTCGTCTGCATAGAATTAATACTCAAATTTCAGGTCTTCGTGTTTATCCTATCAGTATAGATAAAAATCTACAATCAAATGAAACTAATGCTCAACAATTAGACAATTAAATATAATAGTATACGAATAAATAACATTTCACCGCAAACATACTATTTAAACGGCGTGATAACTAAATCTAAATAATCTGTTCTGAAACTTCTGTTGTAAAACTTCTGTTGTTTCATTACTGTTATCTTATACCCTATAAACAAGTTATATTTATAGGAATAACAGGAACTGTGCCAAGACAAACTAAGTGTGACGTGTCGTAAATTTCTAATTGTTATGTAAACAAGAATTCATTGCTACATTAGAAACTATACGACTCAATGCAACCACATAAACTATTTAAGTTTTGTAAACTGTATACTATTGTAAATAAATTTGACATTTTTCAATTATGTTATTAGTACACCTGTTGCCGCGACTCCAGAAATGTAGAATCAGCTTTACAATGTAATATTAAATAACATTTATTTATATAGAACTAGCTGTTATATAGAACTAGCGGTGATGTTACCTGTGTAGTTCACGATCCCGTGAAAAAAGTGCTCTCCTATATGATGAGTTTCTGGAAGAAATCTCTTTTTACGAGTTTAGTTTAGTTTCTATGCTTTATTGCAAATCAAGAAATAACAATTTAACATATTAACTTCCTAATAATTACATGTACAATAAGCGGTCTTATCGCTAAATAGCGATTTCTTCCAGACAACTTTAGTAGAGTTTAGTGATGCAAAGATTTATAGAGAGATTAACATTATGGTTCATATTAATGTAGAGATATATGTTAATTTTAGCGCTTACCGACAAGCAAAGTAAGATTTACCCTTTATTGCGCTGAGAAATTGTCTTTACCCCAAGGAGAGAATTTCTCCAATCGGAAGTATAAACTTACAGATAACAGACTACCCACTAAAATCCGGCGGATACCTCCTCATCCACGAGTGAGATCAAGAGAGGATTCCTAACTGCATTCCATTCCAGTGACTCGGATGAAACTGACTGTGAGGATCTACCACTCAATAGGGGGAATCATACGTGCGACTTCTGCCAACCAGCCTCCTCCGACGGCGAGGGAGGGCTCTAGCCGCTTGCTCCCTAAACCTCTCGTTTGCCTCCTTCAGCGCAGAAGGCAACCGTCCTCCACCCAACTTCAATGGCGAGCATTAAAAGTAAGATTTACCTTGGTTAAACCTGTATAAAGATAAAGTCCAAAAACCTATTTAAGTATTTCCGCTTTGCAACATGGACGCTCATTTAGAACGGATTTCCTCGGTAACAGGAGATCAGGAACCCAAAAGGTGAACAGCTAGAATAAAAATACGTACCATAAATTCAATAAGTGGTTCTGACGACCACACATAACTATACTTCCTGCATAATTAACTTGAAGCTACCTACTTCGTATTAAATAAAATATCTTTTTAATCTAATACTATAAGCTTCAGAACTGCTTTAGATTCATAATTACGTTATACCCTCGCATCTCATTTGATTACTCTCTTTTATACTAGGTATTTTATAAGACTAGCAATACCCTGCGGTTTTACCCAAGTAGATACCGATCTCGTATAAAAATAAAATGTCATTTTTAATAAAATGTCATTTAATCGGATAAGAGTTAATACAAAGATATGACTTTTTTATTTCCGGTACTCTTATTAACTTTGAAAATGTAAAAAAGTAGTTATAGTGTCATAACTACAGTAGTTACAAATATGGCATCAAACCTTTTTTATAGATTAATACGTTCTTAAATATTGTAGAACATTTTTATTGTTCTATCATCAATAGTTTTCACAGCGCACGCTATAACAATTTTTTCACATTTTGGGTTATATCAATGCATTTTTATTAGGGATCCGTAATTTTTTATTGAGAAAGTAATATACTCTTTGTCGTTCAGTGAAAATGCAGCTTCTAATTGTGAAAAAAATTTGAAATTGGTTCAGTACTTTTTGTGAGAAAACCTTACAAACATACAAAAACTGAAATGTTTCTCCTTTACAATGTAAGTTTAGATATAAACCCTTAGCCACTTTATTTAATCAAATTATGTATAAATATGGTTTAATACCTTTTATACATGGCACGGTAGCACTTGATTGTGATCTCATCTAATGGTAAATTATGATACAGTCTAAGATAGTAGGATTTTACTAAGTAACAAGTAATTTACCTTTTATGGTTTCTACGCAGCATCGAACGAAAACTCAGTTTTTTTGCTTGACTTGCTTTGCTGGTAGAGAGGTAACTAGGCACGGCCGAAGCCTCAGATATATTAGAACATGCAATTTCCTAAACTTGCTGTGCCGGGAATCGAATGCAGGACTTTTGCTAGCAAAACGAGTATTTGCGCCACTGCATCAGTAAGGTCGTTAAAAGCCTTATAAATAAAGAATTTCGTATAAGGTAAGCCTCATAAATGAGGTTTCAGAGATTTTTTTAAATCATAACAAAAACAGTCGCATAATTAAATAAAACAACGAGCAGATTTCGGCGTCTTTTAATTAAATCTCATGTACACATTGACTTTAACAATCATACCTTAAAAACAATACTATCATGACTAGAATAACATTTTAATAAATATAATATTCTAATTTTCCTTATACAATTTAAATTAAACAACGACATTCATATATTTTTTCTATAGTAAATAGAGATGAAAATCTTATATATAAAACTGATTATACTTTTTTCCAATGTGTTGTCATACAGCTCTTCCGATTGTGATAAAACTTTCTGAAGTCATTGCTTACTAATTGTCAAGTTATTCGTATAATGTGACATTGCAACGCATTCCGAGTATTACTAGTTATATATACTCTTTTAAAACTTTAACGACTAATCATAAATACTATTTCTAAATAGACTAGACTCCGTAAAACATCAACTTACTATTCTATTTTAATAGACATTTATTTAACGAGTATCTAAAGGATAATTGCAATTAATCAATACTTGTCTGGACCAATTAGAATATATTAATTGTTTAGACTGGGAATTTAACTTAGAATGTCCGCTTTTCAAAGCGAAAATTCGTTTAATTAAGTCGTCGTGGTGAAGAAATCTACTCATGAAAATTCAGAAAAGTTATGTACTATTTATACTACAGCTATCTTTTTATAGCTCAAATGTTAGAGCTTATAACAATACTCTTTATTGTACACTTTAAAAACACAATGACAAATTATGAATGCACGAGGCTTTTACAAACAAATGTACAAAAGGCGGTCTTATCGCTAATCAGCGATTTCTGCCAGACAACCTTCAGGAGAAGAAGATTGTGCAAAAGTAGCTGGATGGTGCAAATTATAATACAATACATAATTAAAATATACATAGATACAAATAAACTAACACATGGAGTATAAAAAAGAAATTTATAACACTATCAACTCTTATAGTGTAACTTGGGAGAGGAAATGTTCTGTGACATTGTGTTTGAATTTTTTTAATGCTTTTGCTTGTCTTATATTGTGATCTTAATTGATGATAATGTAATACGGGCTAAGTAAAGTAAGAAGCGGCCCATTTACGTCCCACTGCTGGGTTTTTAGGTCAAAGATCCACCACGCTGCTCCTCTGTGGGTTGGCAGGCATAGTACACAAGTACAATCTCTATTCCTTCTGTTGCATAGGCCGATGTGGTGGCCATCCGACATAATCGGAGAGAGATTAGGCGTAGGGCGACGACTTAACGTGCTCTCCGAGGCAATGGAATGGAGCACATCGCCAACTTACCAACTTCGGGAAAATATTGAGAAAATCTTAATAGAAAACTCAATACCGATTTCTGAATTCGTCGGACCCGGGACTCGATGCAAATTTGTTTAGGTGTCTGTTAGGAGAGTGGTAACAAGAGACCTTCCATCAATCCACACCTAGTATAAATAATGCTATTTTCCAAATTTGCGTTTCCAGATATCGGAACGGGGTCGTTTTTTATGCAGCCAGGATAGTGCTTGATGAGAATTAATGGTCAAAGGAATTTATCCCTTGTGATTTCTACGCAGCATCTTACCAGAACACATATATCTTGTTTGGTGGTACAGTGATAACTAGCCAAGGCCGAAGTCTCCCATTAGCCCAGACTCAGACAAATACCGGGATCAAACCAGGGAACCTCTGCTACTAAATTGAATCTAAAACATTTTTAAAACGTCACGTCAATGAGCTCATCAATCTCTCCATAGTTTATATATAGTATAACATTGTTACATTTCTTAAATAAGTATTTAAAAAAAAATTACCTACTCTATGGTATATTTTCACTGCATGACATTTAATTAGGCAGAGTAACTACACCTGCGTCTTTTTAACGAACGGCATGAGTTTATAAACTGTATTTTTAATGCCGAGAAATATTCTCGTTTAACGAGAAGTATTTATATAAAATACGTCTCGTTACATTATTATATTAAATATTATGTTATAGTTTAAAATACACTATATTTTTAACAATTTACACGTACAAGGAAATGCTTTTAGCAATGCCAAATGCAAATAATAAAAACTAATACCTTTACACGTCTGTGTTTAAAATAGCGCGAGTGCATAGAAAAATAAGATGTAAAATGGAGAAATTAAACGTAATTAATGATAAAAATGCACATATAGATAAGTCCCCTATAAAAAAGTACTGGTACTTAAAAAATAAGTCATCAAGTTTTTTACATTCAATTCAATTGATTCAATTCATTCAATTGATAGCGCTGTACAATACAATTATCAGATAATATAATGTAATCAAAGAATTCATATTAAAAAACCTTAACATCAAGCATCATCCCACTATAAGTAAAATAGATAAGAATTGAACAAGCCTTGATGAAAAAGAAATATTAATAACCATTCACAAATCGAACATCTCATAATATATATGGAAAGACATTATAAACTAATAGTAGGAATTGGGAACAAAAGCATTATAATCACGTATATAATAATTAAATTGAATACGACATTAACGTAAAATAAATATTTTATTTTTATTATATTCATTACTCTTTGTTAATTAAATAGCCTTGACGAGGTTTGTCAATTTAAAATAAAATAGGTTTTTATTATATAAAAATATTCACATGAAATATATTTACAATAATAAAATATAATTATCATTTATAAATAAATAAAATACTCTGGAATGTAATTAAGATTATGGTTCTCAAATTGACTAGGTGTATATTATTTTCTAATAGTTACAATGTATTAACTTTGGATTAAAAGATATTACATACATACGACATTATCATTGTTATTTATAGTCTAATAGTCTACTGTACATATAAAGCAATATCCTAGTATCCTTTTAACTCATTCAAATTTTACACTCAAAGATATAATCGCAGTTAAAACAGTTGTGAACAAAGCAAATTTTAGAACAAGTTGTTGTCTTGCACTGTCTGCGGCTTGTATGGAGTATAGTATTGGCTGCAGTAAGTATCATTGTAAATTGAGAAAAACAACTTAAACTATCACTTTAAAGTGAAAAAAAAAACCATTTGAAGTAGCAAAACTACTTTACGTGTACTATTTACGTTCGTAGACCAACAGCCAAATTTAAATTTAGTCTGTTAAAGAAAAGTTCCAAAACTTGGACGGTGGATCATGGCGAAGCAGTGCCTATTTTATTTCTAAAATATTGTAACAGACATATTATAGAAAATGACTAAATTAGTGAGCATCTCATTTATCAAATTTCATTCCTCTTTAAATATATTCAAATCTATTTAGAAGCCTCTATAATAACAATTTATAAACATCTCAAGTTATGAATAAATCAATCACAAAAAATATATCCAACAATCTGAAGTATTTAAATCTATGGAATAATATAGAAAGATTATAAGAAGTACGCACTAAAGTAATACTTTGGTAGTGTAAAGCTAACGATATGGAGGAACCCTGTCGGATAAATCATTATATCTACGATAGAGTTGTAAAAAGAGATAGGAAACAACATTTGGTCACAGATTTGGTCGGGAAGGTCGAGAATTTTATTAAAAAGCTCTTACAAAATAATTCAAAAAAAGCACTACTCGACTAATCCGCACGCACAGTTATTGTCTTTTATACATTACAAAATAGCGGAAATATAATATATAAAATGACCTAGTTTTATAAAACTTCTTGCTTTACATGAGATCTCTGAGGCCAAGAGAGTAGAAGCGGTTCATCAGTAGTGCTACCTATACGAATAGTTTCAGAAAGTGCTGGTGAACAAGACATAGTTCCTAGAAGAGCTCCACTAGATCTCGACTGTTGTCTGCAAAGTGGCCGACGTGAAGGCGATTCACATTCATCAGACATAGCCCTAGTAACTGTAATTCTCGGTGATTGACGACGTCTACGTTCTCTAGTAACACCCTCTTCTAATCCAAATGCCCGACCAAGTACAACGTGAGGCGGTGCTCTTATTAATGGAATAGCAGATTGTCTCGGTTTTGGCGTTTCATTTTCTAAAGGTTCTTGTAACATATTACAAGATGCAGCACGTTGTGCCGGTCTCTCGGAACCCCTTGCGCCCATTACTGCTGCATCAGATAATCTACGGGTTGTTGGAGGCCTAATACATCCTGAACCTGCAGATAAAGAAGGCCGTCTTGAACCGCAAGCACTCGGTGTTCTTGCTTGAATTTCTTGTGTAACCTCACTCTTAGTCATCCGTTTCCTGCGGTAGTTACGTAGTGAATCTCTTAACGCTTTACTTCGAACTCCATAAAGAATACCATTGACCGGTGGAGCTGCAGCTAAAAGAGCAGCAGATAAAGCAGCGAGAGGTAATGGAGGTACTGCGATAGCTGGCCATATTAATATGCAGTAATAAGGAAAGTACAATATCGCTAAAGATCCTAATGGCTGCAGTATAGCAGATAGTGCACGTCGACGAGGTGGTGGTGGGGTGGCAAATGGATTCCTTTGATGAGTTACTGTCACCTGTGCTGAAAGCGTAACTTCATATATCGCAGCTGCTATTCTATGACGATGATAACGGGCAATACGAAGAATTTTTAAGCTGCATAGTAGGACTAGTATTGTAGGGACTAAGAGAGTTACTAATGCGTATATAAGGCAGAAACCTAATGCTGTAGGGCCCGCTCCACAGTCAGGTGCACAGCCCCCGATACCAATACTGTAGATTAGAGGTGGTTGAGCAGCAACTAAAGGTGCAAGTAGAGCCGCAAGAGCTACCCATCCACTTGCAACACAGATTATAACCTGAAAGCAAAGCATTTTATTTAAATGCAAGTTTTGATAAACTACTTTGATATCAAAAATATCTTCCGAATAATATAATAACCACTATTTTTGACAGAAAAGTATGTGATTTGAAAATACACGTTGTTAAATAATCTTATCTGGCTTTTGTTAGGCACTTATCATTGCATATATGTTATTAAAATTTTAAGGTTAGCCTTAAAATTTTTAGAGCCATTTATTTAGTTTGATTTATATAAAACACAAAAATGATTTCTACTCATTTAACCTATGAGCACTGAGCAGGTATCAATGAAGATGCTTTTAGACTGCGTAGCTCACTGATTCACTTCAAAACTATTCGCCATTGATTTGAAATTTAGCAAAGTTGCTTCGTTCGTTCGGCAAAGTACGGATTTTCCCATTACCATTCCCATACATGGGTTTGGTAATTATGCGGAAGATCCGACGAAAATTACAGATAGTATAGTAGAATATAGAAATTCCTAAGCACCTTTTTTGCGGAAACAATAGCTGCGTAGTGTAAGGGTGCGGCAATAGCTGCAGCGCGGTCCGCATGTAATCCGCACACTGTCCAAAGCTGCAGCGGGTGTAGTGCGTGTAATAGCGCTCCACACACGCACGTCCCGCC
The DNA here is from genome assembly GCA_015832385.1 of Elymnias hypermnestra. NCBI lineage: Eukaryota > Metazoa > Arthropoda > Insecta > Lepidoptera > Nymphalidae > Elymnias > Elymnias hypermnestra. The sequence continues at coordinate 498,052 of JACTOM010000034.1, read as the reverse complement.
TCCAGCACATAAAGCCGCACCACTTGCCAACGCTCCTACTGCTCCAAGATGTACCAATAAGACAGATGATGCAGTTGCTGGCTGTAAAGATGGAAAACGACGGTTAACTAGCAGCCCATTCACGTTCCACTGCGGGTGATTATCCCACACATTCATAGGAGAGAGAGTTATTATGCCTACTAACGTACTGCTTCACTGAGGGTGGGCAGGCATAGTACACAAGCATTTGTATTAACATGAGTGCACTCTCTATTTCTACACACTCATAGTCCGATGGGACGGCAATCCTACACGACCAGAGAGACTTAACGAAAGACTGACCGATCGAATGGTAATTGTTGTTATATAAAGAAAGAAAGAAAGCTTTATTCAGAGCATTGTGAGTTACATACACTTAAAACAATGAACAATAATAATGAAAATTGCACAACATAATCTATGATCACTTAGATCTTTCAAACTCCCCAACAGATTTTAATGCAGTTTTCAGGAATAGATAGAATGATTCTAGAGGAACATTTATATGTCTAATATTAACATACGATATGTCAGATTGAATGCTCAACACAATTATAATAAACAAAACGAAAGTGGTTGATGTTATAAAAAGAATAAGACGTCTAATGGCACTGGGCGGGACATGTTTACCGGAGTAACAATAAATGGACCGAGTGTCTGACGGAATAGCTGCCAAGAGACGCTAGGAGATGAGTAGGAAGGTTTTTCAAAAGATGGAGAGACATCTTTTAGCAAAAATGTGGCACAAACTGGATGTAAAGGGTTAAGAACGGAGACTTGGAAATGCTTATGGCCGACGCCACAGAGGCTAATATTACTCTGTAGATATTGACAGAGCATTTATAAATAAATTAAATAAAATAAAAAGCCTTTTTATTTCTTGCAAATAAGTAAGAGGGATCTAAAAAAAAAAGATTTAGAAAACTAATTGCTATACTTATTTGGCAAGAACCCCAGTATGGGTGAAGGAGGCCTTCACCCATAGTGGGGTTCTGAAGATGCCCACTGATCTCTATCTTGTGTAGTTTCTACCCATCCCTGGCCAGCTGTTTTTACTATGTCCTCAGCCCATCTCGTAGACGGTCTTCCACTGTTTCGTTTTCCAATTGGGCCTTTCCATTTTAAAGCTCAAGAAAATGTATTCGAGCTATATGCGGTGCTCATTATTTAGATAGCTGTCGGCCAATGTTTAAAATTGATTTAGATTTTTTTTGATTTTATAAAAGAAACGTGTATGTTCGTTAAAAAGTCCAGAATATTTTACCAACTGCAGGAAAGCCGCAAAAAGGGATGTAAGGTTTATGTATTAAGGTACCCAAGAATAAAATTGAGCGTATATAAAAATAATTGTTATTGTAAAGCAATAACCATGTACGAGTATAATAGATTACCTTGTTGTTTTAAAGAACTGGCCATAGGAACATTTACAGTATGTTTACATAGATGGTTATTAGACGAATGTTTTTATTCTGTCGAAGATGATCTGAATTCTAAATAAAACTAAAATTTTAAATATTATATTTTGTGTCATTTTGTATTATATAATCTTTTATTTCACTTGTTATATTTTATAATTTAAAAAATGAAATATGTCAATAAAATGTATAATATTTGCACACCATCTTATGGCAATACAACTTTACGCTATTCTGACCTGTATATTAATTGTGTATTTAGCAAATAAATGATTTGATTGATTGATTGATTACTCGTGGATAGAATAGTTAAAAATATATAAATCTAGGTATAATAATAGTAAGTAAAATTGTTTAAAATAAGCTAAATTGTATGTAATAGAAATAAAGGGCTATTAAAAAAAAACACATTAAACAACAAAGGTGCCGTTTTCCATAATTATATTCGAACTCTACTTTGACGGGTTTCTTCGTTTACGCAAATTAATGTAAAAGTTCTTTTAAGAACATTTCGTTTCACGGAAGTCAAACTTTATGAGTAAATTAAAATAAAAAATTAGTTTTTACGAGTTTTTTTTTTGTATGTCACGTGAACACACAATCACCATTAGGGTTTCCGTAGATTTATGCGGTATTATATTTTTCAAACCACACTTGTATTTAGCTTTTGTTTTAACGAGCATTTTGGCGCAATGAGGTACTAGCATCTAATGAGTCCTCCATTACGAAATTGTTACATTACGAAATGATTTTTTTATATATAACAGGAGGCACAGTTACTTCTTTCAATTACCAAAGATAGGATAATTTGTTCACCTAAATAATACGAAACCTACATGTCAGAGTGTAGTTTCATAATTTATTTAATACTATCGGTATGTGCTTCGTTACGTATAAAGTTCAAAAAGTTATAAAAAAAGGTTGGTAAGTATGAAAAAGTTTCAATTTGACAGCAAAATTCCCTTTAACAAAATGATCTGCCAATTAATCAGTTCATTTGTTACAAAAAATATGATAAATGAAGAACCGCTCGACCGATTTTGTGCAAACTTCACATAGCCATCTACTAAATAGTCCGAACAAAGCCTAACATTTGGTTTGGATATGTGAGCCTGTTTTTGGATAAATCAAATCAAATCTAAATATCTTTATTCAAGTAGGCATATTACAGCACTTTTGAATTATTCTAACATAGATCTGATGATGGTACTCAAGAACGACTTAAAAGGTAAAGTTACGAGGGTTCCTTCGCGCCCGAGAAAAACCCACAACAAACTCAGTCGGGTATTTTTTTTGTTACCATTATCATTACAATATCATATTAGTTTAATACATTTTAATTCAAATTAGATCAATTCGTTCACTTCCACGCGTTTCTATCGTCTAAGTTATCTTGCAATTTATAATATGATTTTTCTATCAACTTTCTTTTAACAAAGACTTTGAATTTATTAATTGACATTTCTAGAACGTCTTGTGGGAGTTTATTATAGAAAGAAAGCTTTATTCAGAGCACTGTGAGTTACATACACTTAAAACAATAAACAATAAAAATAATCATTGCACAACTTTGTTTAAAAGTCGTGCAAACCCCACATAGCCCCGAAAGGCAAAACAGCTCGGCTTGTGCCATGTGCCATAAATATGACACATGGCGCCGATTTTCAGTTGCAGCCTTTAGCAACCCGTCCCGGACAAAGTATCATACTCGTTATTAAAATCAAAATCAAAATCAAAATATTCTTTATTCAAGTAGGCTCAAAAAGCACTTTTGAATCGTCAGTAGTCTGTCCGTTGGTAACAAATCTACCACCGGTTCGGAAAGTTGATTCCGCTGAGAAGAAGCCGGCAAGAAACTCAACGGTTACTCCTTTTAACATAGCTTTTTTTTGTAGGTTACAATGTGTTTAGCCTTCATATGCAACTGGAATCATGTCCAAACATCTTTGTCGCTTAAATAATCTTCCACATTATAATATGCCTTTTTTATTAGGACATTTTTAACATACTTCTTAAAACTATGTGGAGACAAACCCAGAAGTGATTCAGGTATCTTATTAAATATGCGTATGCTCAACCCGACAAATGACTTCTGAACCTTTTTTACTCTAAAATATGGCATTACAAGTTTGTGTTTATTTCTTGTATTAAAATTATGTGTTTCGCTCCTTTTGCTGTATAAATGAATATTATCACGGATGTATAAAATGTTATTTAATATATATTGCGACGGTACTGTGAGAATAGATATTTCTTTGAATTTTTCTCTTAATGAAACGCGAGATCCCAATTGGTATATGGCACGTATTGCTCTTTTTTGTAAAATGAAGATAGTTTCAATGTCCGCCGCCTTCCCCCATAACAGTATGCCGTAACACATAATGCTATGAAAATAAGCGAAATACACCATTTTAGCAGTTTCAACATCAGTGTATTGCCTCACCTTCCTAACAGCAAATGCAGCTGAACTAAGTTTGCTTGCCAGAGTCTTAATATGGGCACCCCACTGAAGCCCTGAGTCTAACGTTATTCCTAAGAAGACTGTAGATTTAACTATATTTAGCGGACTATTATTTATTTTGATATTTTTACAGACTTCTTTTGCATTTGGCAACGCGAATTCAACGCACTTAGTCTTTGCCGAGTTCAACATCAAGTTATTAACAGAAAACCAACGTGAGACCTGTGACAGGGTACTATTTACATCGTCATAATTATCTACATTTCTGTCTACTTTAAACAGCAACGAAGTGTCGTCAGCAAATAGGACTATATCACATTTGTCTTTCACATGGTACGCCAAATCATTTACATATATTAAGAACAAAAAAGGGCCAAGGATTGAACCTTGTGGGACACCCATTTTTACAGGTGATCCTAACGACTCAACACCGTTTACAAAGACCTTTTGAATTCTATTTTGAAGATAAGAGCTTAACAAATTAAGTGCTCCATCCCTCACACCATAGTGACTAAGTTTAAGTAAAAGAGTGCTATGTTCTACACAATCAAAAGCCTTAGAAAGGTCGCAGAAAATTCCTAATGCATTTTGGGACTTTTCCCAAGCATCAAAAATGTGTCTCGAAAGAGACACGCCCGCATCAGTAGTATTGCGACCTTTTCTAAATCCATATTGTTCAGGATGAAACAGGCTATGGGCACTAAAATGTTCTAGTAGTTGTGTGAGTATAATTTTTTCAAAAACTTTACTTAGGGTTGGCAACACAGAAATGGGACGATAGTTATTAGGGTCAGATTTATCACCCGATTTAAACAAGGGGACAACTTTACTTTGTTTCATAAGATCAGGAAAAATGCCAGAGTCTATGCAATTATTGAAAAGGGTTGCTAAGTGCGGGCTAATACAGTCAATAATTGGAAGATTATTAATTATTAATTTTTATATAAATAAAAAATATGAATACAAAACCTTATTATAAAATCTTAACTACTATCCAACACTATATTATCTGATATCCAATCTTAACTACTATCACAAAAACAAAACAAAAATAGAATAGAGGTACAATATAAAAAGAGTGTTTTTATATATATATAAGACCTTATCATTAATAATTATATGTTGAAATTAAATTTAAATAAATGAAATCCGAGGATATCAGAGACCATTCTTTTGTAGTAACTTACATATAATACTTTATAATTAACATACAATATATCTACTTTATAACTTAAGCTATATTAACAATTGATAAATTATTCTAAACTTTCTAAATTTTAATTCAATGTGTAATTGTAAATTTAATTTGTTTATATTTAACTTTTAAGCTATTAATTGTCATGAGCTTTCGAAACGGTAAAAACGATAGTTATAAAAAAGTCTATATATATATATATATATATCTAAACCATCCAATCTCTTTACTTTTTTAGGGATTTAAATGATATTTCTATGGTGAAATACAGATAAGAAAGAAAAGTAGCTATTAAAAATATCGAAATGGAAATATAAGAAATGAAATATGCCAAACAGGTCGTATAAATAAGTAGACGATAATTGGTAAGCTTAGTGCTAGGGGAAATGTACGATGGAAAACTACAGGCTCTGACGGAACCGACGACCTACAATTGTATCCGGTGAATGTCACCTTTTATAACTTTTCAATTGAGAGAAACAACTAAATAATGATAAAACTAAATACAATTCATTTCTAATGGACCTCATGACCTTTTAAGCGACTAAGGCGGTTGTAACAGTTAGTTGACATAAGTTTACTTTACAAAATTCATAAGTAGCTACAGCTAGTAGTTTGCATATATGTGTTATACTTCTTTGATATAAAGGAGATGAGGGTTGTAAACTTTCATATGTTTTGAATTGAAAGTTCTTTAGGCGCATGAGGGTAAAATGTATACGGCTTAAATGCGTGATTGGCGTCACGAAGATGTGAAGCGTTTTTTTTTCGATTGTTACCTCATATCTATCGACTGGGTAAAACGATCTCGATGGTTCTTTTTTTATATGAAATGTGGTGCTTGTCGTAGGATCCCATTTTTTTAGAGAACAGTCTTAAATATGCATTAAGCATGTGCGTGACAAATGCATGAATAACGCAAAATCACACCAACCGACTTCGATGATTAGTTTTTTATGGGAAGGATATGTTTGCTCATATTTTGGTTAGGTTTTGACCATGGGATGCATGACAAAGTAACGGAACTCTTCAATTCTTAGGAGCAAATTAACGATACTCAGTAGAATCTTTTATAGGCTATTTGGATATTAAAGTCATCTACCGTAACGTCGGTGTGGTCAAGTGATTGTCGTAATCAAATATGATGATTAATGGAACTCCTCCACGGCTTACAGTAAGGTTGCGATTTGTGAAGAATGTCTAACTGTTGGAATCAAATTGTAATGAGCTTACGTTGGTTGCTGCATTGCAATATTTACTTTAGGTGTATTATTTGTGAAGCGGTGGTAGCCGAGTGGGGGGAGGGAACTTTTGCGTATATTTATTTATGTTTTAGTGATGAGCTTGATTACCATGTAAAAGACTTGTGGTTGCCAACGTGGGGGGACCTGGATCGTCCTGTAGGAAATTGTACGCCGGAATCGTCGCTAGCATGGCACTATATGGTGCACCCGTGTGGGTCGTTGCTCTGACTGCCTCAAATCTCCCTCTTTTACACAAATCTCAGAGGTTAATAGCGGTCAGGGTAATACGGGGGTATCGTACGGTATCTTGGACAGCGGCGTTCTTCTGGCGAGCGATCCTCCGTGGGAGCTTCGTGCTGAAGTTCTCGCGGCCATTTATAATCACAAGGTGGCTAATAGTATCTGATTTGCAGGTTGGCGCTGATGAGGTCCGGAAAATCAGGGCTCGAGCCGACCGCGCTCTGATCCAACGATGGAAAGCGGATCTTAGGACGCCTGTAGCGGGCGTAGCCACTGTGGAGGCGATCCGCCCTCACCTGGAACAATGGCTTTCCAGGAAGCACGGGTCGCTTACCTACAGATTGGTACAGGTTCTGACAGGACACGGATGTTTCGGAAAGTTCCTGCACAGAATTGGTCGCGAGGAGTCACCGGCCTGCCATGAGTGTGGTGCTTCCATCGACTCGGCTCAGCATACTTTGGCAGACTATGCAGCCTGGGGACCTCAGCGTCACCTCTTGGTTGCGCTGATCAGCGCGGACCTCTCACTGGACAGCGTTGTAGGCGCAATGCTCTCTAGTGAGAGATGCCGGGCGGGAGTGGGCCTTTTCTGTGAGACGATCATGCCACTGAAGGAGGCCCACGAACGAGAGAGGGAGTTTGCAATGAATGCTCCCTCACACCGTCGGAGGAGGCGGGTTACAAGGCAGCACCTGCGTAAGTCCTTCCGTCTTCGAGAATCCTCAGTCGGATTCATCCGGGACCCAGGTATGAATGCGAAAGTTGAACCCCTCGTGCTTCATTCCTGGATGAAGAGGGTTCCGCTGGGCTTTAGTGGGTATTGCGAGGTCTTCTTGTTCGCCGAGTCCCACACTCCTGACACACGGTCGGGGTCAGTGCATAAAAGCATTTCCCAGCGAGAAAAAAAAAGCGAGGTGAAAAAGTAACGTATAAGGTTGCGAGTTCGATCCCGGATGTGGTTTTAACAATGTAAATGTCACTTTGTGAAGTTGTACGAATTAGACTGAACCGTCACGCTCTGCTATGTAATGATACGAGTCAAGTAATATACGAGTAAAGATAGTTCTCGTCAATTACGGGAGGGAGAGAGGGTAGTAAACAACACGTCACTTATATTTTAATTCAATTTTAATATAACATCACTGACAATACATTGAAAACAATACTTCATACACAATTATATGTATTTATATTACAACTACAGATCAAAGAGAATAGTTGTGTTTTGTATTCATCTTGCCTTGATGTTTTAATTTGTTTTAAACACACACCAAGTTTTGATTACTTTTATAAGATTTTTATGATGATTAATTAGCCTTTATATTTCATAAACAATAACATAATTATCTCATGCTTTATTCATTGATCAGTCTATCCATATTAACAGTCAAAGAAGTAAATACACATTGTGTTTGCTTAAAAGCTTTGTGCGCACTGGTGATTTTCTGTATTTACAAATTAATTCCTTTCTTTCCAATGTCGATGAAATACTTCCATTCTCCGAATCTAGGTTATTTTATTTCGTATGTAGGACACCAAAATATTTCCCACAATACCTGTGGTGATAAAGAGGTTATATATAACCGATCAATAGACTGCATCGGAAACAATGAGAAGCGATTTATTGTAACGAAGTCAGATTTTTATCTGTTGCCTTTGTCCTACTTTTGTCTAAATCAATGACAGTTACAAAGCGGAATATAATGTAAGAAAATTTCAATTCTCAGCAACTTTTCCTGTTGGAAATTTAATAAAATTCCGTCATGTCAAAACGAATCAAAATACCGCGATCAGTTGAGTCAAAATTAACTGTTTGACTACTACACAGGGGTATAAAACATGTAAGTTCATTATCTTTAACATTAAGTATAAGAACAATCTAAATTTCCTTCATATGCAAGAATGAAGACGTAACTAGAGAACTGTATTTCAGGAGCCAGTACGTTCTCATTAGTTCTGACAACTTTATAGTTTGGAGACTTGCAGAGGTCTTTAGAAAGTTTCTCCTGAAAGTATACAATTCTTTTCAACATAGTATATGACTTTTTAATCAATACAATTCAGGAGACTTACAAAACTGCAGTTTATGAGACTCGGAGTTTATTAATTATTCAGTTTTGATTAAAATACCTATTCGGTAACTGCCTCATTGGTCTAGTGATTAGCATGTTTGACTACAGACGTGAAGAGTTCGAGACCCGGGTCGGGCCAATTCGAAAATCGATATTGAATTTTCTGTTAAGATTTTCTCAATATTTGCCCGAAGTTGGGAAGTTGGCGCCGTGATCCACTCCCGTGCCTCGGAGAGCACATTAAGCCGTCGGTCCTGCGCCTGATCTCTCTTCGGTCGTGTCGGATTGCCGTCACATCGCCATCGGTTATGAGATTGGAGGAATAGAACGTACACTAGTGAGTTATGTACTATACCTGCCAATCCGCAGTGGGGCAGCGTGATGGGTGCTCTAAAAACCCTCTCTCATATAATATATAAGTGAGGAGGCCTGTGCCCAGCAGTGGGACGTTAATGGGCTGCTACTTACCTACTTACCTTAGCTATTCGATTTATTCAAGAAAATTTAAGTCGCAACGCTTATATTTAAGTGGAAAATTTTCACAATTTCCTATTCAATCACAAAAAATTGCCATTTTGCGGTATTGTCTCTAACTATGTTTAATTTAAATTGTTGTACCATTAAATTAGAGTCTCCATAATGACTTTAGTACAATGGATTTATGTTAAGAGACTCGCGATCGAAGCAGAGACTTCTGCTTCTATATATAAATAAAGAAATACTTTCCTGAATTCAAACTGTAGTTTCAAGTAATTATAGTTATTTTAAGAAACTGTTTTGTGAAAACTAGTGAGTTCTAGAAAACAGTGGATCAGCGTGGTGGGTCCACGCTTTAAAAACCCTATCTCATATGAGTGACAAGTGTGCCCAGCAGTAGGACGTTAATAGGCTGCAGCTTACATCAAAATATTCTTTATTTAAGCACTTTCGAATTCTCATTAGTCTATCCGTTGGCAACAAATCTTCCACCGGTTCGAAAACTTGATTCCGTTAAGAAGAAACCGGCAAGAAACTCAGTGCCTACTCCTCTAAATTTAGTTTTTGTTTGTAATGTGTTTAGCTTTCATGTGCAACAGCAATCAAGTCCAAACATCTGTGTCGCTTAAATAATCTTCAACATTATAATATGCCTTTTGTAATAGGACGTTTTTAAATATTTCATTAAACTTTATGGAGGCAAACCCAACAGTGATTCGGGTATCTTATTAAAAATACGTATGCTCAACAAATGACAAATGATTTCTGTACCTTCCTCTATTATAAAATGTTATTCAGTATATATTGCGACGGTACTGTGAGGATTGATATTTCTTTGAATGTTTCTCTTAAGAAAACACGAGATCCCAATAAATATGTGGCACTTTTTTTTCTAAACTAATATTATAAAGAGAAAACATTTGTGTTTTTTTTTTTTTGTTAAAATGTTCTACAATATTAAAGAACACGTTTTTATTATTATATATTATATTATATGTGTACTCTGTTTAATATTAGTATGTATAATTTCTTTATGCACCTCCCACTAACTTTAGCACAATTTCGTTCTCCTTTAAGGTTGTCTGGAAGAAATCGGTGATTAGCGATAAGACCGCCTTTTTGTACATTTGTTTTGTTATTACTTATGCGTCTCTTATTCTTTGTAATCTTTTTTTGGTGTACAATAAAGAGTACATAAATAAATAAAAATAAAAACATACATACATACATACATAGCATCACGCCTTATTCCCATAGGGGTAGGCAGAGACAACATCCTTCCACTTGCCACGATCCTTGCATATCTCCTTCGCTTCTTTCAATCTCATTAAATCTTTCATACAAGTTCGTCGGTTTAGAGTACTCTTGACCTGGCCGTTATTTAAAATGTCCTGGATTTGGTCCAGGAACGTTCGCCTCGGTCTTCCCCTTCCAACTTTCGCATTCACTCTTGACTCATAAATCCTTTTTGTCAGTCTCCTTTCATTCATTCTCTCTACATGCCCAAACCATCTAAGCATACCTTTTTCAATTTTAGTCACTACGTCTTCTTTTATACCACAACGTTCTCTTATCACACTATTTCTCACTCTGTCACTCAGTTTTAATCCACTCATGCTTCTCAACGCTCTCATCTCTACCGCATTTATTTTACTTTTGTGATTCTTCTGCCATACCCAACTTTCACTACCATACATAAGTGTTGGCACCAACACTCCAGCATGCACTGCCAGTCTAGCCCTTTGAGACACCATCTGGCTATTCATAAAAGCATGCAGAGCACCATTTACCATATTCCCTGCATTCACTCTCCTTTCGATATCACTGTCACATGTTCCATCTTTTGTAAATTTAGATCCCAAGTATACAAATTCTTTCACCTCTTCCACTTGTTCCCCATCTATCAAAATATTGCCATTCATCATAGATTCATCTCGTTCAAAAAGCATAACTTTCGTTTTGTTTACATTCACTTTCATTCCTTTCCCTTTCAAAGCTTCATTCATAATATTTAGCATCTCCTGAAGCTCGTTAGCGGATGACGCAAGTATTACTTGATCATCAGCGTAGAGTAAACATTTGATGAGTAATTCATTCATTCTTAACCCATACATACATTCTTTTAAATCTGTCAAACATTTATCCATGAAAAGGTTGAACAGCCATGGTGACGCAACACATCCCTGTCGAACACCTCTTTCGACAGGAAACCACTCCGTGTACGCTCCGTTTATTCTGACACAGGCACTAGAACCCTCATAGAGAGACTTCAATGCTTGGATCAGACAACCGCTCACCCCATACGTAGATAACGTTGACCACAGCTCATTCCTCACCACTCGATCATAGGCCTTTTCTAAATCTACGAACGCGCAATAAACTTTTTGGTGTTTAGCCAAACATTTTTCAGTTATGCACCGTAAAGAAAAGACCTGATCCGTACATCCCATTCCTCTTCTAAATCCCGCTTGCACGTCCCATATTTTCCCATCAGTTTCATTAATCACCCTTTCAATTAATATCTTTGCATACAATTTGCCGACGACACTAAGAAGGCTGATACCGCGGTAATTTTTGCACTCCTGCTGTGACCCTTTTCCTTTATATAGAGGGACAATTACGGCCTTGCTCCAATCTCTTGGGACTTGACCTTTCTCCCAGCATATATTGAAAAGGCAGTACAGCTGAGCTACCACAATCCCGCGGCCAGCCTTCAGCATCTCGACTGACACTCTGTCATACCCAGCAGCCTTACCTGATTTCATACCTTTTATCGCTTTCATGATGTCATCCATACTAATCTCGCTATCACTTGTCTTACATTCATTGCTATCCGCAGAGGCCATATTTACCTCTGCTTCATTTCTTTCAAACAAACTTTCAAAATGATCCTTCCATCTCTTCAATATCCATTCTTCTCCTTTTATTAAACTTCCATCTAAACTTCTGATTTTACAAAGCTCCGAGGAAGTAGATCTCCCTCGGGCAAATTGTATTGATTTCCAGAAAAACTTTTTGTTTGACTGAAAATCATCAGAAAGTCTCCTATCATACATATCACTGTATTCTTCTTTTTTCTTTCTTACAGCTTCTTTCACGATTACTTTCACCCTTTTGTATTCCATTCTTGCCTTTTTTACGTCATCATTCGTTGCCTTTTGCATTCGTTGGTTCGCTTTTGTAGCCAACCAATCGGACCAAGCTTTCTTCTTTTCACACACAGCTGCTTGAACATTTTTGTCCATCCACAAATTCTTCACTTCCTTACCTTTCCTCCTTTTAGACACGCCACATACATCAATAGCAGCACCAACCACTCCATCTTTAAATTTATTCCATAAACTTTCAATCTCATTTCCTTCGTCTTCACTCTTGAATCGCCCACTCAAATTTTTCAGATATTCTTCTCTAACATCCTCTTCTTGCAATCTCTCCACTTTTATTCGTTCAAGAATGCTCGAAGTTTCCTTCTTTCTATGGCGCCACCGATTAAAAAGACCACCGATTCGGGCAACAACCAGGTAGTGGTCAGTATCGATGTCGACCCCGCGGTATACTCGAGCATCTAGAACTTTCTTCTTCAGTTTTTCGTCCACAATTACAAAATCAATCATACTTCTAGCATTCCCTTCTTCCCTTGTATACACATGAATCCCCTTGTGCTCAAACATAGTGTTTGCCACAAAAAGACTATGTTCCACACATATTCCAAGCAAACTTCGTCCATTTTCATTCACCCGTTTGTCACCAAACATACCAAGAGTCCTTTCATATCCATCACGTTTCACACCTACCCATCCATTAAAATCTCCTAACATAATTATTCGCTCATTCGGTTCACATTCATTCAACGTATCACTCACACTTTCCCAATACTCATCTATTTCTTTTTGGGCTTTAAAAAAACACATCTACAAAAAAATCCGATACCATACAATATCCAGCTACTTTTTTTTTTTCGCTGGGAAATGCATTTACGCACCCCGCCTGTGAGACAGACGGGAGTGTGGACAGAATACCCACTAAAACCCAGCGGAGCCCTCGTCATTCGAGAATGGAAGGACCAGAGGTTCGTTGTGGCATTCCACTCTGGCCCCTCCGAATGAACAATATCCAGCTACCGTAGTTACACTATTATAATAACTTATTTTCATATCAAAAATTAATAAAAGTGACGACATTAATCAAACCATATTATTCATACCTCTGTATAATTCCTTATCACATTAATATTGTACCATATACCAATTTAACACCTGTAAAATGATATTTAAATTATTAAAATCGGAAATTACATACAAAAGATATAACGAATTAAAAAATGCCAATCTAAATAAAATTGTAGCGACCCTTATAACTGGGCTTGCAACTGGTGAGTTAGCTCATATTCCAAGGATACCAATGATACCCACCGATATACCTATACTGTTTTTATTTTTCTCAAGCTCAAAATTAGTGGAGCGATTAAAAAATTCTTTGAATCGACATTACCTTCTTGAAATCGAGAATTTTTCAATACATGTAGAGTAAAAATACTTAAATTTGAAAGTTTCAGACATGTATTAGATTGTAGCAGGCCATTAACGTCCCACTGCTGGGCACAGGCCTTCTCACTCATATGAGAGAGGGTTTTTATAGCATAGACCCACCACGCAGCTCCACTGCGGATTGCACATTAGTTTGTATTTGAAAAATGTATTAGTTAGATATGTATTCATTGTAACGTAAAATCTGTATATTCATTATATTATGAATGTGTCGATCTATTAATCTGAAAGGAAGTAATTAAAATTGAAGTGAAATAAAGCTTTTATGATGTCGACTTTCCACTGCCTACGCGGGTGAAACCGCGGGTCATTGCTAATGTAATATAAAGATAGTTTCAATGTCTGTCGCCTTACCCAATTAATATGTAAGACATAATGCTATGAAAATAAGCGAAATACACCGTCTTCCATTTATGCGTATACATTCTCTATATATTTGCGGATAACAGTTGTTATTCGATAATTAATATGTAATTATTCACACCCATGTCACATACATCTGAGTGATGTAATGTATAATAATTGGATATATACAAAATTAATCATTAATGAGCTCTTGTTTCATTTCAGTTTTGGTGATGATTGATGAAATCCGAGGGTAAATCGTCATGTGCTGCATATTTACGTGTTGTGGATGGTTAATCGATCTCGTTCAAAGGTAAGCCTTACTTGTTAATTAGTATTAATTAAAACTGTGTTTGTCTCATTTCTTATGTTGTACAATTTTTAATTCATACATTTAATTTATACTCTCTACATATATAATATATTTTACTAGCTGAACCCGCGACTTCGTCTGCGTGGAATGTTTTTTGGACAGAAATTTCTTTAAGTAAGTAAGTAGCAGCCCACTAACGTCCCACTGCTGGGCACAGGCCTCCTAGCTCATGTGAGAGAGGGTTTTAAGAACATAGACCCACCACGCTGCTCCACTGCGGATTGGCAAGCATAATATACAAGTGCACTCTCACAGTCCGATGTGACGGGAATCCGACACTCGCGGAGAGAGATCAGGAGCAGGACCAACGGCTTAACGTGCTCTCGGAGGCACGGGAATGGATCAAATCGCCAACTTCCCAACTTCGGGCACATATCGAGAAAATGTTAATAGAAAACTCAATATCGACTTGTAATTGGTCCGACCCTTGCTCGAACCCAAATCCTTTTGTCTGTAGTCGAATTTGCTTACCACTAGACCAATGACGCAGCAAAACCAAATAAAAAACATTCAAATATAAAGCTTCATATACCTAAAGCAAGACACTTGAAGTTGGTAGTTTCATGTCAATCTGCCTTTTAAAAGTCAGTAGATACAGCTAAATGTTTATACTGCGTTTTAAAATATTTCTAAATAAGATTTTATCTTAAATTCTTTGCTAAAACATACAGAGTATTTTTCATATAATCGTATTTGCATCTGGAAATTCCAATACCTTTGAGAAATTGTTTGATAGAGAGTTTTTCCATTAAAGCTCTTAAATTTTGTTTCAAATTTAAAAGCTTTTTTATGATAACAATAGAAACCAGTGCATTTAAATATTCTGAGATTATCTTTAATGCAGATATGAATAATATAAACGAAAACAGAAATTAAAGTGTACGTTTGTTATTACATATACAATTATAAACATTCAAAAAACGATGTATTACACAATAATCAGATTGGCTTTATATAACTATATCAGTAATGTAATGTCAACCATATATAATAAATTTATTGTATGCGCGGTGTATATGTATTACTAAAGCTTTTGATAATGTTAATCATGACATATTACTGACAAAACTGAACAACTATGGCATTAGAGGAAATGCATTTAGCCTAATAAAATCGATAGGAGTGATAAAAAATCACGAACGGTAAGTAAATATTATTCAAAACCCCCCAAAAAAGGTTACTTGCGGTGTACTGCAGGGATGTATACTAAGGCCAGTTCGCTTTCTTTTATATATTAATGACCTACCGAATGCCACAAATTTCCCCATGGTATATATAAATAAAACTATTGAAGAACAAGAAACCGCCATACATAAAAGTGTATCCGTTATAGTTGCATAGTTAGCTGATAATACCCTCAGTGTAAATTTTACTAAAAGTAAGGTAATAACGTTTCGAAATATTAAGTAATAACGTTAAGTTAAATAAAGGTTGGAAACATACAAACATTGATATTTGAAATGATATTCAGCTTTTATACAAACATGTATGTACAGAGTACGTGAGCGAAACGTCAAAACCTTTGTGAGACACTCAATAGTTCCACTGAAAGCTTTTTACTTCGTCAAGTATTTATGGACACTTATGGAAGAATAGTTGATGAAATTGTCAAGTCAAAATGCTTTATTATTGACGCAGGCTTTTTCTGTTTTTATAATTTTATATAATGTATATCTAATATATGATAAACTTGTGTCTATACACTTGACTATTTAAATTTACACAACTTTTGCCATCTAAATTCATACAACATGCACTGCATTATATTTTTGTTATTTTCATGAGAAGTACTACTGTTTATTTATAATTACTTCAATATTTGAATTCATACAATTTAATACTATTTCTTTTAAAACACCCACACGCGACAAGGTAGCATATTTTAGTAGTTTTCAGTATATCATATTTCAGTATTGCCTAATAAATCACAATATTTAAGCGTGATGAGTGATAAGAGTTATGCTACATAATAATTTATAGGCTTACAATTGTTTATTATCGAACTCTTCCGGAAAGCTTGATTGTTTTTATAAAGTTTTAGTGTATATTTGATGGTTTTGAAATTGGTTATAAGTATTTTTCATCCTCCTACCCAACTTTACATCTTTTAAATCATGATACGAAGTTATTTTTTTGTCGCTCGGCAATGCATTTACACACCCTGCCTGGGAGACAGACGGGAGTGTGGGACTCGCCGGTAGTAGCAGAATACCCACTAAAACCCTGCGTAGTCCTCGTTATTTGGGAATGGAAGGACCAGAGGTTCGTTGTGGCATTCCACTCTGGCCCCTCCGAATGAAGCCGGCTCAAAAATGCACTACAGGGGGAGGTGTTAGATAAGTCCGTCTTCTGTTTCCTATTCCCCTCCGTCCACCCCGGAGGGAGGGGAATGTATTCTGTGGGGGATGTATAACTGTGCTTGAAATGCATTCGCCCTCTCTCTTTACCGTGCCACCTTTAGCCAAATAGTTTCGCAAAAAGGGGCAGCAGCATTCCAGGCCCGCTCGTGGACATATACTTGCCAGCGAGAATCATACTAGGTTGCCCGGATCAGCTTCATATAAATTCATATGTATACATACAAAAATGCAATGTTTCGAAGTTAACAAATATTTGTATGAAAAAGTTTTTCAAATACCAAATAGATATCACTGTAAGTCTATGAATTAATACAAGCGAAGAGTTGTGATACGTACTTTTATATTTAAATGTGAATTTCGTTTTAAACGTAAACTGGATGTTATCGTAGGAGTAACATACGAATTCATTATATTTTAATGATAACTATTTTTTTCTGTTACAGGTTATGGACATTTACAATGTCTTGCTTTATCAGTTCGGCGGTGTGTTGCTCTTTCCTCACTGCCTCCATGTCGGGGGTCGCCCTCGGCTATAACTATTCGTTAGCAGAATATATCGACTTGAAAGGTTTTTTATCCAAATTTTATTTATATATATATTGTTTTTTTTATATTTCTATGTACTAAGGTAACGCCCGCAACATCAGGGCTGATTTCGGACACTACTTTATAAAACCTACAATCTATATATATGTAAATATCAATTATCGTTCGTTAATCTCGTTAAAACTCGAGAACGGGTGAAGGAAGTCCAGGGAAGATTTGATAGGTGAGTAAATATGCTTCAAATATAGTAAAAACAACTATTTCGCTTTCCTTTAGAAACTACTCTTAAATGCCAAACGTTCGATGTTCGTCCCGTGGTTCAGAAATCAAATTGTGTTTAAAAGAAAACTTTTCAATTGTTTTTGACATTTGACTTTTACCAACAATTACTGATCGCAACTATACTGACTTTGGAAGAAATCTCGACGTAAATGTCGTGCTTTTTGATTACGAATTGTTTTTGTTCCGGTTAAGTTTTGGCCACATTTTATACTAAAGATGAAACATTCTACAATTATCACTCAGCTTTAATTGATTGATTCTGAGGCGGTACGAAGTTTGCCTGTTCCTCTAGTTTTATAATATTATAATTGTTACTTACTGCATCCCCTATACGCATCACCAATTTAATAATTTTGAGAGACTCCAAAATGTATATATAAAATTCATATTTGATCGCACAACAACAATGTAATTAAATTAATGAACAAATGTAATTATTTTAAACTTAAATTTTCGTGGTTTATTAACATATTGACTATTTGAACGGGTACATATCACGATGGCGATTTTTAATGATGAGTGTCGTCGTGACCACGATCCATGCAACTGGGTCGAAATATCGGCAAAATTAAAAATTAAAAATCGCCATCGTGATATGTACCCGTTCAAATAGTCAAAATGTAATTATAATTCAAACTTCCGCAAAAACCTCAAGTCCTAATTGGCTTTTGTCGGAATTCTCATCTTCTTAGCCTTCTCTACTGTTTGTTGCTTGATCTTTAAGCTCTTGTATATGTCAGGGAGTGCTTTGAGTTCCCATAATCGAACTGTCCGTTTGCAAGAAAAATTAGTTTTAAATGCCTTCAAATTCTAGTTTTTTTTTTTTTTGCAAAATCGCTCTCCTTTCAAGGTGTTTTTCTTTGGAATTCATTACTTATTTATATATTTCTTTATTACTGATAGGTTAGCGTTTGTGATCACATCTAATGGTAGGCGCATAATCTGTTAAGTGGCAATTTTTATGGTTCCTAAACAGTAGGGTGGTAACTAGTCACAGCCGAAGCTTCCCACCAGTGTAGATTCTAGACAAATTAGAAAATGCAATTTCCTGAATTCTTCCTACCCACAGGGGCGCGTACCTGGGACCTCTGCTAGCAAAACAAGTACTCGCAACATTTCACCGGCGAGATTTTCAAATAACATAAACATGTTTTTATAATCATTTTCAAAAACATTTTTTTATCTGTGAAAACCGTCAAATTCAATTCCACAATAAAGTTGATAACGTTACTGTATTGAAACGTGTTTATTCATATTCATTATCCATGAAATGTTAAATAATTGCTTTATGCGAACGCTTGTATGTAAACCGTAACCCAAAGTTATTTCAGAAGGGAAATATTAACAAAATTTATGGCGGAAGGTGTTATAACGGATGAATTTAGTTAGTTGAAGCAGTTTATAAAAAATGTATGTAAAAATACGAAACAGCAAAAGGAACGTTGTTGAGGTATTCTCGTGAAAAAAAAAGGTTGACATTGATCTTGAACAGCTGTTTTAGCATTCAAGGGAGTAACATGGTCTTTTGGTTATTTAATTCTATCCAAAATCACTACAAAAATTTTGCTCATTTTATATTCACTTATAAGCAAATAAGCGCAGTACCCAATTTACATACATACGTACATACCGTCACGCTTCATTCTCATAGGGACAGTTAAAGACCACGTCCTTCCACTTGGCACAATCCTTGCATATCTCCTTCACTTTTTTCATTCTCATTAAACCTTTCATACAAGTTCGTCGGTTTAGGGTAATCTTGACCTGGCCCTTATTTAAAATGTCCTGGATTTGGTCCAGGAACGTACGCCTTGGGCTTTCCCTTCCATCTTTCCCATTGGCACTTGACTTATAAATCCTTTTTGTCAGTCTCCTTTCACTCATTCTCTCTACGTGCCCACACCATTTAAGCATACCTCTCTCAACTTTAGTCCCTACATCTTCTTTTATACCGAAACGTTCTCTTATCACACTATTTCTTACTTTGTCACTCAATTTAAATGCACTCATACTTCTCAACCCACTCATCTCTCAATTTTAATACAAAAAATAAAAACAAACTTGTACTGCCATATTTAAGAGTGAAGTAGATTTATAAATCTTTTGTCGGATTTAGGATACGCATTTTTAAGAAGAAATGTGAATTAGTTTTGGATTTGCTTCCACAAAATTGTAAGAAATACGTAAAAAAATATCGTTTTACGAAAGACATAGATTATTTAGGAGATAACAATGTTTGAACTTGATACCCGATGCACACAGAAGCAAAATATTACACATTGTATCCTGAAAAACAGTAACCGCCTAGTTTCTTACCTTAACTTAACAAATGTGCTTTTGGAGCCTACTTGAATAAGGTATATTTTGATTTTATTCAAAGCAACCATATATAATAATAGCAGAATATCATACTCATTTAATAAGGGGTACACATTGTCCGAATTTCTCAAAAAGTCACACAAACACAGCTTTGTTACAAAGTGCGTCATCCCAACTTACGCAGCAAACTTTTCCCTTTGAAGTATTGTTCAACAAACATTTATAGACTTTCTACCGCTTTATCGTCTGTATTTTATATGAGACATATTTAGGGTGGGATGAAAATATGTTTGGCCTTTTCAACAATTTCAGTGGGTAGATAACTAGCGGGCGTAGAAACCTTTTTGTAACATCATTTCAGCATAAATGATAATACAGCTTTAGATTTGTTTATGTATGAAATATATTTCTGTTATTAAGCATTTACAGTCGTATATATTTATACGTAAATATAGTATACACAAGGATTTAGGAGACCGCTTCCAAAAACTAAGACAGACCATAGTACTAATGACACCTTTGTAGATGAGAGGGAAAAAAATCGATCCTGATTAAAAAAAAGTGCGTGCGTACAAACTACACATGTCAGAAATGAAACTTTGTCAAACTAATTTTTAAGTTTTGTTTATATTTAAACAAAACGAAAACTTTAGATTTCTGAGACGTAGAGGGAGAGAAAAATAAGATATGTGTGAGCCCCTTCGGCAGCTCACTCTTGCGAAGATTTGCCGGTTCAGGATAAATGAAAATGCCACCAGATTCTTCACTCCAATGCTCCGCCGTCTACTTGTCATCAGACGAGGATTTATGTATCGCGATTCGAACTGTTGTTCAGCAGGAACATGTTTACCAAATTGACCTATTAATCTATGTTGTTTGCGACTGGCAAACGTGCACTATTGTGACAAGCAAACGACGGTGGTTGATACTTTATTTGGTAAAAAGGACATCCTATGATTGGAGTTTTATTTCCTACTAATCGCAGGGATTACTTTAGTTGCACAAACAACTTTTTTCTAGGAAATGACAATCATACAAATATATACATGCTATAGGTCAACAAAACATCTTGTATACAATCTATAAATATCTATATAGGGACTCTAAGTAAAACAAAAATCTACTTATACGAAAACGAACGATTTTTAACAATAATATTGACTGAAAACAAATATATTATTTTCTACTTTAAAGGGAAAATTCGCGAACAATATGTTAGGAATTTGATGAATTTAATTCTCATTAACATATAAAAATTCTACTCTCATGCGCCGAATGTAGTTTCACAAAAAATTATAATTTTAAAACTTTTTATTAGCATCATTTACACTTGTTTGTGCAGCTAAATGAAGCGAAAGTTTCATAAAAAGTACATTATTAATAGAAAATGCAGAACTTAAATACAAAATCAAAAATTAGCTGACGCTCGGGTCAACGAACGCACACGATCGTCGCCGGTTACACGCACGTAAAGAAACTACTAAAATGAGCGGAATTGCGGAAAATCACCGTACCGCGCCCTTGCTTTCCTTCATCAAAGGTGTCATCCTAACACCTTGTATACTAGCTATGGCTGGTGTTGTCTCTCGCGTAGTTCCTAATCTCGTGGAAATATCAGGAAATCCGGATCGGATATAGACATTTCTATATATAACATTTAGCAATCCACTTTTACACGCCTATAAAAAATCATAAAAATTCAGTTGCATTCACGTATAGAACAACATCTATAAAGATGAGTCAAGTTCGAATGAGTCGATGTTGTTATATTATAATCTTATTGAAGAAAATCATTCATTATCTTTAAACATATATACTACATTTGTACATCTTAAATGTTACATTGTTTGAAAACCTTGTAAATGACTATTTTTAAAAATAAAGGGATTAGAAACATCCATCTGAAAATTACCAATTTTTTCATTAAATTAAGTGAATGTCTTTCAAAAATATATCTATTCGACTTCAAAAGTAAAATATTCTCCAGGTATTAAACTAACGCTAAACAAAAATTCTCCTATTTTAGAAACGAATGTATCCATCTACTTGAAACGAGGTGTTTTCGACGACGACATAGCAGACGACATGGAGTGGCGACGAAGTGGACATCTACCAATTTCTGGACATATAAAGGAAGATAATCGTAAGTAATTCTCAAAATTATTTTAATAATTTAGCATCGTTTTACTGACGAAGCTATTCAAAAAGCTCTGCAGGCTTTAAAAGCACAATGCTGTTCAAGATGAGTAGGTTTACTTGACAGTTATTTCTATCACATGCACAAATAACCATGGCACCTAAACTTTTTTTATTTCTCATATTTAATTAAAATCATGATATATTAACTCATCATTTAAGTCCCAAATTTATCTCTGACTCATCATATTTACGGTCGGATTTATCTGATGATGATTGATGGTACAGTTTAAGTTAATAACACATTAACTTAGTATGATGATTTGCGTCTCAATCGTTTGCTGGTAGATTTTTATTATAAAGGCTATTAACCATAGTCTAACTATCAATCACAGATAATACAATTTTCTTAATTCGGTTTATTACGGAGGAAGAATTTATGTTATTAGGTTGCCGTTCATACAATGATCAGTTATTATAAGTGGTTTTGCAGTTATGACGGGTGCTTCTGATGATTCCGCAACCTTGAGGTCAGGCAGAAGATTAGATGACTCAATCTACGAGTCCAATGATCGTAACCATTACGAGGGATCTCTAATGAGGTTGACGGCAAAAGCTCCTGATCCAACTCCTGCATCTACTACAACCCGACCAAAAACTCCAATGAGCGATGTACGGATTTAATTCTCTTTTAAATATAAATTTTTCTCGAATTTTCTATATATTTTACGAATATTTGATTAGACAGTTCATTATAACTTCAGGTATTTGCCCGCAAATTTCTAAAAAGCATAAATTCGGAGATTATTGACTGTTGTTTCTATTTTATAACAAAATGTAACCTATAACAAAAACTTTATTCCAGTTAATTCCAATGTCACCCATTGCTGTATATATTAAATATTAAAATTAAAGATTAAAATAAATATAGGAGAGAGATTTTAGGGCTTAGCCTCGTTGCTCTAAAATGAGCCGGCAAATTGCACGTAGCAACGTTAGGAAGCATGAAAGTAGTAATCCGCAAATCCAATTTGTTTAGTATGATAGAAAAACGTTTGATAAAAACAAAAACAAGTTATAACTTATCGACCCAAATTATCGACCTAGAGTAAACATTTTTGGATATCATATTGAAATTTTGGTTTTAAACAGATTGAATTAAGCGGCGTTAACCTAAATTTATTAAACATATCTTACGGTATTGGCTTTGCAAATTTCGAGTATTAGGTTTCGGGAATTGGTTCCGGGCTTAAGTAGCAGCTCATTAGCATCCCTCTTCTGGGCATATGCCTCTTCACTCGTAGGTGAGAAGATTATTATACTATAGACCACGCTGCTCCACTGCAGGTTGGTAGACATAGTACATAAGTACACTCTCTATTCCTTCCTATGAGAGCATAAGCCGATTTTACGGCAATACGATACGACCGGACAAATCAGGCGCAGAACCGAGGGCTTAACGTGCTCTCTGAGGCACGGGGTTGTATCACACCGCCAGCTTCCCAACTTCGGGCAAATGTTGAGTAAATCTTAATAGGAAACCCAATATCGAATTTTGTATTTGCCCGACCCGAACATGGGCCCAGGACCTCATGACTGTGGCTGAATGTGCTAACCACTAGACCAATGAGACAGTTCCTTTATAGTACAATATTTAATAGTGACCAACATATAGGCGTAACAGTTTTCAGTCGCGCTGTCGTACAATCCAAAGCTACTGAACCAATTAAAATTAAATTTGGGATCTCGAGCCAGGAAATGAACATAGGCTACTTTTTAAAGTAGATAACGTAGAGTCATTAAACACGAGTTTCCCATTTTACATACAAACCCTTGATATGACGCTCGTCATATTTGTTCCTTTAGCAACATAAGCTTACTCTAATAACGGGAAACAGATAGTAAAGTATATTTATGTAACTGAAATTCATTTACTTTTATAAATAACTTGAAAACAAATGAAAATTATGGTCATTTGCAAGTTCCTTCCCTTATGTTACTAATATATATAAAGTCTCGCACCGACATGCATAGCCTTAATTTGTATACACGTAGATTTTTGGGATTGTTGTTTTGCAGGATTTTTTTGTGTTTTTTCATTAGACCTAACCTTGGTAAACTAATTTGTATGCAGCTGATATGACTGAACGCTATTAACCATCAATTGAACTAAAAGAAAGGTCTTACATATCCAAGTTTCATATCAAGACAACAGTAACATTAGAAGTTTCATTTGACACGTATCTACTTATTACGTCTTAGAGAAACTTGATCACACATAATCCTGAAACAATGTTGTAAAACTCAAAGATGACTTACGCTTTAACGAACGACATATTTATTGATCTATAATATAAAATACGTAACAAACTCTTTTATATTTTTGCAGTTGATAGAACCCTTTCAACCCGGGTCAGTGGAACAGTTAAAGGCTATCCAAAGTGCCATAAATATGATGAAAGCTGCAGATTTGAGTCGCCGTATTACAACCAAAAGCCAAGAAGTGTGTACATAATTTAATGAGGATTTCTTATATTTATGATTAGTCTGTTATTATTCCGTGGAAGTGTAACGACGTACTTTTAAATTATATATCTTTTTCTATAAAAATAAGTAGGTAAAAGTACATCTGATCCTTTAATGTCGATCGCTATTTAAAAGGGGTATCTCTGAAGCCTTTTCCACTTCGACACCCTCGGCTTCTCGTTCTTAGATACACGTTACAAAAAACGATAATATTATTGCTACTTCATGATAGTATTCAGTGAGGGAATTTTACTTCCCTAGTTGACCTTGAGAACAAATGATTTCCACCAAATATAACTTGAAACTTTAGTAATCGATGCTTACCACAATAAGAATAAATATGCCCGAAAATTCTACAGGGCACTGGCTTTATTAGATTCCAGGGTTTGAATCCTAACAATTTAAGAAATTATTCGTATCTACCTCATCTAGGTCTAGATTGGAGCGAGGTTTTAGTTGCGGCTAAAGCGATTAGAGATGGTGTGATGCGAGCATACCATTAAAAGGTAAATTACCCTTGACCAAAATTAGCAAGATACCATTTAACACAGTATCGTAAACGGTAATCTTAATGTATTAAAAATATCAGAATAAAGAAAAAATATTAGAAATACGAAGTAAAAGCAACAGAATTTATGATATATGTTTATATATTTATAATAAAATTTAATTGAGATTTTAATGAAGATAATGTTGAAGACTTTAATATTTGTATTTAATACGACTTTTAACATTTTGTCTAATAAACCTTTCCATTTCTTTTGTTTCAAAGACTACCAGTGACAGCAACAGACGCTACGTCGGCCCAGTGAGTAATTTGATGATTTAATTAAATTTTATTAATATTTCTGGACAGGCGGTAATACGAGTATATTTAAGATAATGAAAAAAATGTTATTTCACGAAGCAACCAAGTAAATTTTGATAAAATAAGGCCTTTAAAGGATTAATACCGTGTATTGTTTGAATATATTTAATTAAAATCAAAGAAATGAAGTGATAATGAAAGGTAATATATATCGATCTGAAAAAAAAGTGTTGAGATAGATGTCTAAAATGCGAATGCATTTCTACCCCAAAAAAAATCCTTTGTACCCGTGAATTCGCAACTGAAATGTTTCAATATCAATGTAAGAAAGGCTATAAGGAATAAATTTGACTGTTCTGTATCTGTTAGTTCTAGATTATTTCCAAAGGGTTTGATAGAATTTGACGTGATTTTCGCTGGCAGATAGTTATAATATATATTAATGAATTTCATACTATTGTTTGTTCCGAAATTTAAGATCCATATATAATGCATAGCTTTTTACCAAATATTACACACTTAGATTTCACCATATTTAAAAAAATAATTATTTAACAGGATGATGCTAACAACAGACGCTTTGGTAATTTCGTACCAGAGGGTCGACGTGCAATGAAATATGATGTACCGGCACTTCAAAGGCCTTCAACAATTAACTCGTATCGATTAGCAGTGCCCGATGATCAAATAAATGATCCAGCGAAATGGCTCCTACCAAAATTGCCTCCACAATCTGTACCCAAGCAAATGCTATATTATGATGAAGGTTATCCTACCTTACCGTCTCCTGTTACTCCAAGAGCTGGCCCCGCCAGGCCAACAAAGCCATCCATAATTTCGAGATTGCGAACATCTACAGCACGATCGTCACTAACACCTTCAAGAAGTCCTGAACCTAATCTACCAAAATCTATCGATGAAGAAATGGAATCGTTTAAAGAAAAGCCCTTGATTGATAGGTTTGATTCTCCAAGGTTAGTATATAAGGCATAAAATGTAACTTACCGTAACCTACCAAAACTTTTATAAACAAACTCTCCATTTGCAAATATAAAAATAACATCGTATATTACAGAAAATATGAAACATCTTATATTTAGGCAAGTCCTGGAATTACTTACAAAATTTTGATTGGATCATGATATTTTTCTTTCATTAAATTGTAATTTATTCAATAAATTTTAAGTGTAGTAAGAGAAATGTCAAATTCTCCTTCAAAGTTCAACGTACTCAGAAAAATTCCACATTTACATCTTCGATAATTCAACAAGTAGGTTTATGCTGAAAATCTTAATTAAAGGACCTTAGAATAATAACTTTATTTGAACATGATGTGTTTTTCCTTTCACAACATTAAAACATGAAAGATATTGTGATCGCATATGGAGACTTAGTGGAGTGATAAAATTTTCTATTTTTTTTTTTCGTATGTTAGAAATTGGTGATATGCTATGCCCTGCTATGATACCATAGCAGTTTAGGCTGCCTTATCCTAAATTAAAGCAAGACAAATAATTTTAAAACTATAATCTTAACACCGTATAAACTTTCATATGCGTAAAGTGAAAAGCTGTTCATTTAAAGTTACAAACAGTCATTCCAATATTAACTCTAATTTTAACACTGTTAATCCATTTTAGCATCAAGGACGACGACTTTTTAAAGAAAATTAAAGTGGATTCCAAGAAACCTGACGAAGACTATGAAGATGAGATAAAAGGTGTGCCACTACGAAAGAAAAGGAATATTTCTTTCCCAACTTTAAATAGAAATGTACAAACACAAGAAAGCAATAAAGTCAACAATCGACATATATCTGATAATAATATTCGATCATACAACGATAATATTATTCTTAAATCTGTGAAATTGGGTGGTTTCCAAGATAATTCAAAGAATAACAATTTGGGAACAAATGTTGAAACAAGAAAAAATCACGAAAGTGCTATATCAAAGACATTAAAAAATCTCGGAATTACATCTGAATCACCTATTATTAAATTGCTATTAGCGGCGTCTGTTACATAAATTGTTATTGGTATTGTCCGTGTATATTTTGTTGTCTGCGTCCTTTGTATTATGGTCCTGTTAAATAAACGTAATACCAACATTGTTTATGAAGTTTTAAATTATATAATTTCAGTAAAGGAAGTGACTTTTTAAAATTTTTAGTTTAGTTGTTTTAGACCAGAAGACCAAAGTCTTCGAACAGTGCGTGTTGCCAGTGATCATCTACGGATCGGAAACGTGGTCGCTGACTATGGGCTTCATTCGAAAGATTAAAGTCACACAGCGTGCGATGGAGAGGGCTATGCTTGGAGTTTCTATACGCGATTGAATCGGAAATGAGGAGATCCGTAGAAGAACCAAAGTCACCGACATAGCCTTAAGAATCACGAAGCTGAAGTGGCAATGGACGGGGCACATAGTCTGACGAACCGATGGAAGTTGGGGCTTGAAGATGCTGGAATGGCAAGCCCGCACCGGGAGATGCAATGTAGGGAGACCCCCCACAAGGAGGACTGACAACACAAGGAGGGTCGCCGCTAGCCGCCGGAGCCTGGCGGCACAAGATCGGGCACAGTGAGCATCATTTAGGAGACCTAGGTCCAGCAGTGGACATTCATCGGTTTAAGCGAGTGAGTGAGAGTGAGAGTTGTTTTAGATTTTTTAACTCGTGGATTTGGTTAATGTTTTTTGATTTGATGATACTAGCTAATTCCTACGGTATTTCCTGAGTAGGTCTTGATCCCGGGGGAAATATGCTAAAACCATTTTCATTAAGAGTATTCTACGTCTAGAGGGAAATATGTATTGAATTTCAAGTCAATTGGGTGAACAATTTTGAAGGTCTTGCAGTAAGTAATTGTTTTTTCGCATTAATACTACGATTCCTTGAGGATTTGGCGAAAGTCCGTTCTTGTACAGTGGCTACGTTGCGAAAGGAATCAGTATCCCAAATTTCAATATTGAATAGTTCGTCTTTTGATTTTTGAAGTGAAACTTCTTTAGGCTTTTGCGGGTGAGTTTTTTACGGATGATACGTGTGATTAGGGTCACAAAGATGTGCAGCGTTTTTTATGCTAAGACGTTTGAAGGTTAGGTAGTTTTAATATTTACAAATAACATGTGGAATTTTACTTTGCCACTTGTTATTTATTACATCAATATATTATTCACTTTTCAAAATTTTAAATACAAAAACAAAATTTAATTAATAATTTCCAATATTGACAAAAAAATACTTGGCATTTTTACTTACAAATCGTCATTTGAAATTTTAATGACAATTAAATTCGTTAAATTCCTAACATATATTCCTTTTTCCATCTAAGTCTCGGAAATCTATAGTTTTGGATTACAACAAATACAAAGCATCACGCCTCATTCCCATTGGGGTAGGTAGAGATACCGTCATTCCACTAGCCACGATCCTTGCGTATCTCCTTCGCTTCTTTCATTCTCATTAAACCTTTCATACAAGTTCGTCGGTTTAGAGTACTCTTGACCTGGCCGTTATTTAATATGTCCTGGATATGGTCGAGGAACCTTGGTGTTCCCCTTCCAACTTTCGCATTCACGTTTGACTCATAAATTCTTTTTGTCTCCTTTCATTCAATCTCTCTTGTCTCTTGGGCATGTCCAAACCATCTAAGCATACCTTTCTCAATTTTAGTCACTACATATTCTTTTATGCCACAACATTCTCTTATCATACTATTTGTTATTTTGCCACTCAGTTTCAATCCACTCATACTTCTCAATGCTCGCATCTCTACCGCATTTATTTTATTGATTGTGAGTCTTCTGCCATACCCAACTTACACTACCACACATAAGTGTTGGTTCCAACACTTACATATGGTAGATATTTTTTGATTTGTATAAGTATAAACAAGACTTAAAAATTAGTTTCCCAAAGAAGTTTCACTTCTGATATGTGTAATTTGTATGCATGCACTTTTAATTTTTTATTGCTATTTCATTGATTATTTAAATGGCAAAATAACTTGTATACCAAATCAAATCCTTCCTAGTTATATCAAATCCCCAGATATTCCAGTGTCAAAGAAAATGAACATATATGTCTGCGCTGTAAACTATACACAAAGTTCATACCCATTAAAATAGCACGTAGAGCATTAACAGCATTAGTTTTATATTTATGTTTTGTTTGTTTATTAACATTCTGTTTGAAACACGGCGGTTCAACGCGAATAACAATTAAATAGTTTATACTGTATAATAAAATTAATTTACGATTCTTGTGTAATAATTATGTATGAAATCTATTTGAACTTTATATCTATACTAATATTATAAAGAGGAAAGATTTGTGATTTTGTGTATATGTTTGTTACGTTTTCACACAAAAACAAATGGGCCGAATTTGAAAATTTTTTCACCATTAGAAAGCTACATTTTCACTGAGCGACATAGGCTATATTGCTTTCTCAAAAAAAAATAGGGATCCCTAATAAAAATGCATTAATGTAACCCACGTCGTGAAAAAGTTGATGGTCACATAAAATCTGTTATTGCGTGTGCTGGAGAAACTATTGATCATAGAACAAAAACATGTTCTACAACATTATAGAATGTATTTATATCTATAAAAAAATCTGGGATACTATATGCCTAACTACTGTAGTTATACCATTATAACTACGTTTTACATTATAAACGTTAATAAAAGTTCCGACAATAATATGGTTTGATTGTTATCAAACCATATTATTCACACCTCCGTATTTATTCTTACCCAGTTAAATTATATTTTATTAAAAAGCGTTACAATACGTGTAAAATACTTTCTAAATGATTAAAATAGGACATTCCATTCAAAAGATATAACAAATATTAAAATGTCAATCTAAGAAAATACGTCCCAGTAAGTAGACTTTCCACTGCTACGATATCGGTATGTACATGGGTAAAACCTAATGGTTCTAATAAGTTTTAATGGACCTCAATTCTTTTATCCACTACAAACGAAGATGCTTCAATCTACAAACGTTTTTCAATAGTTTTTGTCATTTATACTATCGGAAACAAATCAGAAGGAATAAATCTAAAACGAATTTTACTTTGCTTGGTCGCTTCTAACTATTATTAGGGAATACCTTTTTGAGAAAGTAATATAGCCTATGTTACTCAGTGATAATGCAGCGTTCTAATGGTGAATATGTTTTTGAAATCGGTGCTGTATCTTTTGTGTGAAAACGTTATAAAAATACATACATACAAAAACAGCTCCACGTTCGTTCCAGACATTCGCCTTTTCCTTTTTAGCAGACTAGAAACATAATATCAAGTGATAAAAATATGAAACTTTACCTTTGATTAAAATTTTGTACTTTCAGGAATATGTAAATATGAAAGTAATCTCGGTTTACAGTCACGGTGTATTTAATCGCCACCGCTGCTTTAGGGGTGGCGCTAATCGTGGCTTAACAGAGACTTACCTCTCCCTCAGAGAGAATTCTCATACCGCAAATACTTTGGCATCTTTACAAAAATGTTCTGAGGCTTAAATATAACTGAAGTGTATTTTCGTATACTTTCATAAGAATTCATCAATTGTATGTGCTATAATATAATAACATACAAGTTGTATCATACGTAATTTTAGGTACTTAAAATGGTGATGCATAAAGGGAGAAAATATGGCATTTTCGGCAGCGAAGTTTAAAAACTGCAAATGAACAGGATTTTATTTTACATTGTAATAAAAATTTGGACCTATTAGAGTCGATTTCTCAATCAGTAATTATAAATTTAACTATCGTCTCGTGTTTATGTAGCTTTTGACAATTGGATAAACAAGTTCCTAAGTTACTGTGAGCAAAAGTGAGTTAAGTGCACGTGTGCCAGTGAAATCTAACCGGCAGAGAACGGCGCTGTTTTTTCCCGCATACAGTGACTGATAAGCGAACTTTTCATCTCATAGTAAATTTCTTTTCCCTTTACCCATTCTATGACTATATAAACCTTTGAAAACCAGTGTTCGCGATTTCGTCTTCATAACTATAATTCAAAAAAGTCCTTTCCAAATTTACCCATTTTAAGACCATTTTCTGTAAATTTTTATTGAAGTAAAACTTCTTAAGCCGCGTGAGGGTAAAATTTTTACAGATTAAACGCTTAATAGTTTATGCTAATTCGTATGAAGGTTAGGTTGTTTTAATATTTACAAATAACAGATACATAAAATATAAAATAAAAATATCTAAAATAATAATTTCTAATATTGACAAAAACACGTGAAATTTCCATTTACAATTTGTGATTTGAGATTTCAATAAATTGTTTGTATCAATTTATACACAATATTTTAATGACAATTAAATTTCTTCCTTTTCCCCTTCCTCTAAGTCTCGAAAATTTAAAGATTTAGATTTGTAAACAAGACTTAAACATTAATTTGCCAAAGAAGTTTCACTTTTATTTTTGTTAACTGGTTAGTCTCTGCGGTATCATCCATGTAGTTCCTGAAACAGTGGGATTTTGTAGATTTAAGTTTAGTAATCTAAAACCATCTGAATATTGCCTGCTCAATTGAATTAACTTCTGGATTAAATTTTACTTACATTTTAATCAGACGATTACTAGCATTACAAAGTAGATAATATATTTAGATGAAGCTGTGGAGAGTTTAAGCGATAAAGTGAAATCTCCTATATCTTTAGAATAACTTAAATCACTGTTCTATGCAAAGTCTGTGTTGTACATTGAAAGTGGTTAAGAAAATGTCGATCCGTAAGTGTCTGAAGATTGTACATAAAGATGTCAAGCTTAGATGGCCGAGATACAGCAGAATATTCTATTCAGGTGCCTTTCAATTTTGACCCGAAAATACTGAGGAAATTTTGGTGTAACAAAATTACTCGCGATAATATTTAATTCGTAAAGATTTTACGTATCAATAATATATTATACTAAAATGAAATTGAAACTTTCGTAGTTTAGGTTATATTTATAAATACACTAGCAGACCCGACAGACTTCGTTCTGTCAAAAAGATTTGGAATGTGGCAGATTTCAGTTTACAGTTTACGGAAATTACAGCAGTACTAAATATCTATAACTCTTACATTTTTGTGACTATTCAATTTGGTCGGGTTGTGACTATTCAATTGTTTTTGAACTTTGTGCAGCAGTAATAAAGTGCAAATTGACTCTTTGGCGTTAGGGACACACCTACATTGCTTAGATAGCAGTGAGCACTTGTATTATTATGAATTTTATTGAATAGCAATAAAA
Source organism: Elymnias hypermnestra (assembly GCA_015832385.1). Lineage (NCBI taxonomy): Eukaryota > Metazoa > Arthropoda > Insecta > Lepidoptera > Nymphalidae > Elymnias > Elymnias hypermnestra. The sequence goes on along the minus strand of JACTOM010000034.1, from coordinate 465,425 downwards.
GTCAAATTGAGTCTACATTTTGTTTAGAAAATGTTTGTATGGGAAACAGAAAAGGGCTAATTTTAGGGTTTCCCCTGCCATTATTTGAACTTTTCGCGCCGAAAAAACCATCCTTGGACTTCAACGAATATTTAAGAAAAAGAAGGCGTTGTTGAGTTATGCGCTTACAGACACATTTTGCGATTAATTTTTATATTATAAATTGTTTAAGTGTGCATACCACAATTACATGTGTCTCAAATGATTTGTCGATATTTTTAACCCAATCGCCGACCGATAAAATTAAAGATAAAGCTGCGTAGGGTAAAAAGATTGTGAGAGCTCAACTTGTGCACTCTAAACCAAAACATCTTTCTTGTTGCCACCAAAAGCCGTATAATTGGGTCGAATTATCGACAAATTATTTAAAAACACATACAATCACGTTAAAAGTAAGTAAGGAGCAGTTCATTAACGTCCCACTGTTAGCCACAGGCCTTCTAATTTATACGAGAGGGGGTTACTAGAGCATAGACCCACCACACTGCTCCACTGCGGGTTGGTAGGCATAGTACACAAGTGCACTCTCTATTCCTTTACTCTCGTAGTGCGATGTGACGGAAATCCGACACGGCTGGAAAGTGGTCAGGCGCAGGACCGACGGCTTAACGTGCTTTCCGAGGCACTGGGTGGAGCACACCACCAACTTCCCAACTTCGGGCAAATGTTGAGAATGACCGAATATACTAACCACTAGACCAATCATGGCTTGTACCTGTAATAAATTTATTAAAAATTCTTAAAATATTTAGAAAATAATAATGGTATATTTCTGTTATTCATCATTGAGATCTTAGGATTGAGACCCGGGTCGGGTGAATTCAAACATTGATATTGAGTATTCTGTTAAGAAATTCTCAATATTTGGCTAACGTTGGGAAGTAAACGGTGTGATCCTCCCCCTTGCCACGGAGAGCTCGTTAAGACGTCGGTCCTGAGCCTGATCTATCTCCGGTCGTGTTGGATAGACGTCACATTGGACTATGAGAGTCAAAGAATAGAGAGTACACTTGTTTAGTATGCCTGCCAACATAAAGTGGAGCAGCGTGGTGAGTCTATGCTCTAAAAACCCTCTATATTAGGAATGAGGTGGTCTCTGGCCAGCAATGGGACGTTAAAGGTCTCCTATTTACCAGATATAGTTTCTATCGCCTTTATAACAATAAAATAGTCAGCTTGAAATGCGCTAAAATTTTTCAAGTAAAAATCTTTGCATTTACTTATTTATATACCTTACGTTTGCCCTAAAGCATCAAGTAAACATTAGATAATATTTAAACATCGTATTGTATTTGTATTATTATGGTCAGGGGGTACACATCTTTGTCTATTTGTCCGATAGTCATAGTATGGTACACGGGTATGCGATCCCGGCTCCCCGAGCTATTACTGAATCTTCTCAGTCTTCCGAGTCAGTAATATCCTACTACCTTATATTTTCCTTTCTCTTCCTTACAAAGTTCCTATCTTTTTGACCCGTTCCCCCCTTTTATTCCATTTTCCTACCCACTTCCTGCCAGTCCAAGGTGTACCGTGCCGAGGGACTCATGGCTAGGGGCATTTGCCTAGTCGCAAGCGGTGGCCCTGGGACCGGGCGAACCCAGAAATAGGCTAGCCTTATTCTGGCATGCGGGGCTCTGCCAGAATGGACCTATGTTCCCTTGCTACTCGTGGGAACGCAATGGTGATATTATTACATTCCAAAAATGGCGGCGATGAGATTCGCAATCCATCACGTCACGTTCCTAATGGGGGCGAAAAGCGGGCTACCGAGAGCCGCTTTGCTACTTTGAATGTAAGAGGAGGAATGAATGAAAAGATTGATGAAGTATGCCAGATGATGCATGATAGGTGCATAGATGTACTCTGCGTGAATGAGACAAAGAGGAAAGGATGTGATACCACGAAACATAGCCCTTACACAGCTTACTGGTCTGGTGTAAGCAGTGATAAGAGAGGCTGTCAGGGAGTTGGTATCATACTTTCCGAAAGAATGGATGATTGTGTGAAAGAAGTGAAATACGTGAGTCCTAGACTCATCTGGATCAGGCTAAAAGTTGGACTTACTCGGATCTTTGTCTTGGGTGCTTATGCTCCGACGGATCTGGGCACCAGAAAGTCCAATAAAGCCCAAAAAGAAATAGATGAGTATTGGGAAAGTGTGAGTGATACGTTGAATGAATGTGAACCGAATGAGCGAATAATTATGTTAGGAGATTTTAATGGATGGGTAGGTGTGAAACGTGATGGATATGAAAGGACTCTTGGTATGTTTGGTGACAAACGGGTGAATGAAAATGGACGAAGTTTGCTTGGAATATGTGTGGAACATAGTCTTTTTGTGGCAAACACTATGTTTGAGCACAAGGGGATTCATGTGTATACAAGGGAAGAAGGGAATGCTAGAAGTATGATTGATTTTGTAATTGTGGACGAAAAACTGAAGAAGAAAGTTCTAGATGCTCGAGTATACCGCGGGGTCGACATCGATACTGA
>JACTOM010000034.1:359884-459028 GCA_015832385.1 Elymnias hypermnestra | reverse complement strand
GGGGCGTAGGGTTCTCCGCCGACATCGTTATTAATTAGATCCATTATTTAATTTCTTATTCTGTGGGCGTTCATGGGTATTGTTGGTGCAATCAAACACTGTATTAATTAACTCGGTTTATAATGTTCAATCACTTAATGTTCCCGATATCAATTTACACAAACTCATTAACACTAATAGCTAGGAACGCGACAGTTTCAACAGTTGACTGTTCCGATCGAGCGCTACTCGACAACTGTCGAGTGACTCCCGCCGGACTGCCACCATTGACTCTGTCGACGCCGATAGATGGCGCCAGCGTTCCACAGATATCTGCCCTCCGACATATATATATTTTTATTTTATATTTTATGAAAAATAGTATATTAAATTACTTAATGACGAGAGGTAAATTAAAATGCCACATGGTATTTGTAAATAACCTAACCTTCAAACGAATTGGCATAAAAAACGCTGCACATCTTCGTGACGGTATTATGTATATCATCCGTAAAAATTTTACCCCCATGCGCCTTAAGAAGTTTAACTTTAATAAATACTGTTACGCCAGAACATAGGAAACTCAGGAACATATAATTACTCCAATCACTTTTGGATTTATCTCCAGATAATTTTAAGAAATACTCGTATATCAAAAACTTATCACACTGTAACTTACTAAAACTGCTGAGTTTCTTGCCGGTTTCTTCGCTATGGAATCAATTTTCTAACCCGGTGGTATATTTGTTACCAACGGACATACATCTGACGATTCAATATTTTGATTTTGGTTTTGACTTCCGAATAATCTTAATGAATCCATCATGCAATTTTACATACACTAACTTAAAATCGTTAGTGCTCTTCCTTCAGCGAAATAAGGTTTTATGTTTTTATCGATGACTTTGGAATGGAATCTCACCTGTAAGTTTACTTTTGTCTATTAATATTTATATTTAAGAACCTTTGGTTGCTTTGTAATACAAAATTACATTCTAGCCTTATAGAGTAATTAGTAATAATTCGCTGACTTAATCTACTTACCTACCTACAATACGAGTATATTCTATTGCTACATTTTGTTTTCTTTTGCTATTGTTTGTTTCTTCTTCTTCTTTGTTAAATGGCTTTTAGGTGTGCCAATTGGGCACAGATTATCTCGCCAGTGTCAAATTTGTTGGAGAATACACGATGGAAATTTTTCGGTCTATAAGACATTCGAAGTATTTTATACTCGTATAAGTCGTTTGTTTTAGTAGTATTACAAAATATTGCAATAAAGATAATAAACAAAAACAAACGCCGGTTTCAAAATTTTAGATTGAATTTATTTTTTTACTTTTTTTTATTTTCTCACTGTACTGCAGATTTAATTTCGATTTTTTTAAGAAGAATCAAGCTCGCTCTTACCAATTTTGATAATAAATAAAATATTATCTACTGATATACATTGAAGCAAACTCGTGGTTTACGCTCTAAATACTCACTCATACGGTTAAGATAGCCTTGTTCCCAGCAGTGGGTCACTAAAGAGCCGATACTTATAATTATTCCCTAATCCCCTATATGTGTAAATATACTTGAGCTAAGCTGGATTATGTATGGCGCTCAGAGGGTAAAAGCTGTGTTATTTATATACGAAGGGTGCATGAAACTCAAATGGGCGAAGGATTTAAACGGCACAAAGCCGAATTACAACCAGAATATCAAAGCAGTGGCTGGGTCTATTAAAAATGTATGCATTTAACTTCTCAAACTCTCTAAGACGAGACAGCTTGGTAATATATTTTCGTGTGCGGTATTCAAAATGGAGAATTCAGACTATAGTCTTTGATCATTTGGTTCGCAATTAAGCGGCTACCTAACAGTTACTTGGAAAATTTTGTAAACAGGTAATGTTATAAATTTCATCATATTTCGTCTGAAATTCATAATCTTGAATCTTTGCGCGTGCCCTTGTGTTGGGAAAGCCTCTATAAGAAAGCTCCTTTATAACTTATTTTACGATATAACATTCATTTACGAAATTAAACTAGATAACATTTCCTGTAATTCATGTAATAAAAATATTTTTGTAGAGTCAATAGTGTTGGCGTACGAGTGCTGCAAGTGTACTTTAACATCACTTCAATACAAAACACATTCAACCAAAGTAGAGATACGGTAATCGTCAGGTTTTTTATTGATAATAATGCTCGAAATAAATATAAAAGTAGTAATTTTCGTACCGAAATCTCAAAATCGTTTATTTATTATGTCTTCATCGGTATATCTTGGGTATTGACTGCGACCAAACCATGAACATGCCCGAGAAGTTCAACCAACATTATATCATTACGAGCTTGAGGAAGTTCTGAAATTCTTTCGAATTTGAAAAACTCTCCCTTTAAATATGAGATTATAAGTTTAATTTTTACCTGTTTTGTAATAATAATGACGAATAATATGTAGACGTTGAGCAATAATCCGATGGCGGAGATGACGGTGACGGCCACACTCAAAGCGAGCATCACCGCCTCCTCGCCTCGAGCTTCCGTCCCGTTCATCTCCATAGCGCTGGCTATCTCTGTCCTTGTCGCGCTCTGTCTAGCTACACCATGGTAAAGACTCAATCCACTTCATCTTACTGCTGCTGCCGCGTTCCATCGCATTTCGAAGAGTTAAAATCTGAAACAAAATCAAATTTTCTTTAAAATTTCATAAAATTATCTAGCTGTCCTCAGCGCTTTCACATGCATTGTTCTCGATCCTGTGGAATTGTGCTAAAAACCGTCATTTAGCTCATCGAATTGTCAATATAAATTTATCTCAATCAAAAGGTCAACTATATCAGAAGCATTATGTATATAAGAATTGTTAAAGTAAATCCGTTCACATAGATTTTGTTTTAAAAATTTATCTGCTTTAGAAGTGAGTAATAATATAGAATTGTTTGAAATTTTCTTAAGCAGTGCTTAGATTAGTTTAGCAGAAACTACAACAACGTGGCGAAGTAATTGTGCTATTCGATACTGGTATTCTGCAGATTGAGTTACAATAATTGCTGACTTGATTTCAGCGAATGAATTAATTTAACTAATGTTTACATACTCTTCTGTAACCTTCGTGATCTAATTCCACCTATAAATTTTAGGATCCTAGAGACAGAGACAGAGAGACAAGTAATTTTTGGGTTTTGTCATCAGTGTCTGCACAAATATTTCGTTTCTCAGAGACTATATAAGACTACTCGAATTTAGGATCAACATACAAGTGACAACCCATAGGTTATTAAAACTAAATGACCTAGAAGAAAAGCTCCAATTGTGACATTGCAGACAAACATTTTAATTTCATTTATATAGACAGTAGGAAATAGGACGCTGCTGTCTGACTAGTATAATACTTGGCAAGAGACAGTATGTGGTTTGCTACAAATATTAAACTGGGACATGAACTGGCATAATTTTCTCCATTACAATGGCCTAAAACTAGAAGTTAATTAATATCCAGTAGCACCAAACTGGAAACTCATTTCGAACTGTTCTCGACGGATGCTTGGAGCATAATGCTTAGTTGACCTCTTTATCCAGATAGAATATATTTAAAATTGTCGACATATCGCTGTTTTGTGAAGAATAGTGACAAAATTTGAAATGCTAAACTCACAATAGAGCTAATAGAGTAAATTAAACAAAACGTATAAAATTTTTTCGTGCTACAGCATCTTTTTTGCCGGTTTGAATATGATCTTTTAACACAATCAATTATAGACTATTCTAGGTTCTAATGTGTATTTTGAGAATAAGTTCTAAAGTGGCAAAGAGATTCTTCAATTTCAATCTCGATAAAAAAATATTGTCTATCGAGCTATGTCAAACAACTGTATACATTATCTTATTGGGAGAGTGAAGGCCCATTATTTACTTGGAAAATATTATGATAAATAAACGCACTAGTATGACTACAATTTGTACTTTTATCCTAAACTCGGGAAGTTTTTGTAAAAATCTGAATTTAAATGGGGACTGAATCGATGGGTCTTCCGGTCCTAAGATAACCTGTCTAATTAACGCTTCCGTAGTACGAGTAAGACACTTATTGATATTTTGTCCTTGGTATATATCGTCATCGATAAAATAACTTTATTGGTAGATCGTTTATGCAAATTGGATGAACACGTTTTATTCTGTAAAACTACAATCACTGATATGAAAAGCCCTCATATTTCTATGGGCCACTTACTGACATAAACAGAGCTGTCCTTGAATTTTATGAACATGTCAGACGACAAAACGCCCAAATCGAAAAGTAATAAATTTCTGCTCTATGACAAACATAATGACCTTGGCACACGGAATCTTACCACTGATCCTATAATTTATTTATACCGCATTGAGATTTTATTAGACAATTGTGCATTATACAATACTTATATAAGAATTACACGCACACTTCTGCAAGTGTATTTTCATTCTTTCTTATACATACCTATCCTGTCCAGTGCGTAATAATTTTGTTCTCAACGCGCCATTAGAAGTTTGACTTCAATCAAAATAGATTCCTTTGCTAGCAGAGGTTCTGGGTTCGAGCCTCGGTAGGGCGATTTTAGGAAATTGCTTTTTCTAATTTGTCTAAGACTGAACTACCAGCGAAGACGTACCGCCAAGCAAAGAGATACGATGCTGTGTAGAAACCATACCAGGAGAATTACCTCTTCATAGATTAGCTTGTTTTCATCTCAGATTATGTCATCAGGTACCATCATGTGTGATCACAGTCAAGCGCTAACCTGTCAGCAAAAGTGCGTGCGTATAAAGTACACATGTCAGAAGTGAAACTTCTTTGGCAAACTAATTTTTAAGTCTTATTTATATTTATACAAATCCAAAACATTACGATTTCTGAGACTTAGAGGGAGGGGAAAAGGAAGATATGTTAAGAATTTGATTGTTATTAAAATTAATACAAATAGTTTATTGAAATAAAAATCTCAAATAAAAATTGCACGTTTTTTCAATTTTGTTTAAAAACTTAAAATTGAGAAAAGAAGAATTTATGAAATATTTATATTTTTATGAAAAATAGTATATAATAATATTAAATGACATGTGGCAGATTAAAATGCCTCATGTTATTTGTAAATATTAAAACCACCTAACCTTCAAACGCATTAGCATAATAAATGCAGCAAATCTCTGTAAAAAAATTTACCCTCATGCGCCTAAAGAAGTTTCACTTCAAAATCTCACTATACAGTAATCCCTTCCCTTCCTTATCTACTTACAGATCCCTTACAAATTTTAGGAATTCTATTATTTACTGGATCGAACTGTGAATCTATATCATTCTTGAACCCGCTTAAACAATTAATCGTCATGAAAATCGGTCTAGGCATTAAAGAGGGTTTCAACATATGGTTTCGATATAAAGGTGAGGTAAATCGCAGCCTATTAACATCTCACTGGGCACAGGCCTCTTCACTTAAAGGAGGGAAGGTTTTGAGAGCACGGGCCCACCACGCTACTCCACTGAGGGTTGGCAGGCTGATACACGCATGGAAGAATTTAATCATATATGTTTTTTTTTGCAATTTGGTGGGGAAAAATTTTTGTTTATAAAGCTTTGTGTTTGTGGTTTCACTTGTTATATAACAAAATATGCTTTTGATTTATTAGACATAAGTTTGGGAATACAGTTGCATTTTATCTTAATAGTCAGTTTTAATCTTGCTTGTAAGCTAATATTTTAATACACTATTGGAAATCACTTCAATTGAAACAAAAGGTGTAGAATGAAGATTTATTATTTACAGCCTTCACATATAATTGAACTATTTCCTGAGAAAAACTGAGTTATTCAAAAACATACAATTATAACAGTAGCTACATTTCTAATTTGATTTATTTCTGTAAATAATATTAACGTCGTCCAAAGCGAACTTCCAAAGGTAAAACCTCTATAAAACAAAGCAGTAAGAGAAACATATTTTTTTACCATATAAATTTTGTATTTTTATCTTAATGAAAGCTAAACAAAGCCGGGATTTACATTAAAAAATAAAATGTCTGCAATATTTTTACGCATCCGATGACGCTGGCTTTTATGGGCTTAAATGAAAGGTCTTTTAATCAGACGTTAAGCTCTGTAAACGCCACTTCACTTTATCCGGAAGCTTGAATACGTTACGTAAAACAGGTAGACGAGATACAAATGATAATTAAAATATATACATATCGCTGCTTTAGACGAATAATGACACAATCCAAGGGTTTAGTTAAGTACAGAACTGAATCCAGAATAGTGTGAACTCGTTTTATAAATCGTCAAAAATAACGCTTTGAAATTACAAAGTGACATTATCATGGGTTCATTTAAAGACTTCAATGCTTGAAACAGACAACCGCTTACCCCATACGTAGATAACGTNAAAGAAAAGACCTGATCCGTACATCCCATTCCTCTTCTAAATCCCGCTTGCACGTCCCATATTTTCTCATCAGTTTCATTAATCACCCTTTCAATCAATATCTTTGCATACAATTTGCCGATGACAATAAGAAGGCTGATACCGCGGTAATTTTTGCACTCCTGCTGTGACCCTTTTCTTTTATATAGAGGGACAACTACGGCCTTGCTGCAATCTCTTGGGACTTGACCCTTCTCCCAGCATATATTGAAATCACTTTCATCGCTTTTATATATCATCCATATCTCATCCATACAAATATCGCTACCATTTATCTTACATTCATTGCTATCGGCAGAGGTCATATTTACCTCTGCTTCATTTGTTTCAAACAAACTTTCAAAATGATCCTTCCATCTCTTCAATATCCATTCTTCTCCTTTATTAAACTTCCATGTAAACTTCTGATTTTACAAAGCTTCGAGTAGATCTCCCTCGGGCAATTTGTATTGATTTCTAGAAAAACTTTTTGTTTGACTGAAAATCATCAGAAAGTCTCCTATCATACATATCACTGCATTCTTCTTTTTTCTTTCTTACAGCTTCTTTCACGATTACTTTCACCCTTTTGTATTCCATTCTTGCCTTTTTTACGTCATCATTCGTTGCCTTTTGCATTCGTTGGTTCGCTTTTGTAGCCAACCAATCGGACCAAGCTTTCTTCTTTTCACACACAGCTGCTTGAACATTTTTGTCCATCCACAAATTCTTCTCTTTCTTACCTTTCCTCCTTTCAGACACTCCACATACATCAATAGCAGCCCCAACCACTTCATCTTTAAACTTATTCCATAAACTTTCAATCTCATTTCCTTCGTCTTCACTCTTGAATCGCCCACGCAAATTATTCAGATATTCTTCTCTAACACCTTCTTCTTGCAATATCTCTGCTTTTATTCGTTCAAGAATGCTCGAGGTTTCCTAATTAAAGTCAGTATTAATCCATATCCTATTAATTATTGTATATCATGTTTCTAATATATATAATTTATTAAAGACAGTTTTAATACAAGTAAAATAATTTTAAATTATTAAAATCAGACATTCCATTCAAAAAATATAACGAATTTTAAAATCTCAATCTAAAGAAAATTGCAGCGAATCTTGTAACTGGGTCTGCGACTACATATTTTTCTTAGGAGTTAGTTCACATTCCAAGGATACCAACAATATCCACCGATACCTATACTGTTTTTAATTAAAACAAGCTAACACTTTCTGGAGAAATTAAAAAAAAATACATACCTTCTTAAAATTAAGAATTTTTCAAAACGTGTAGAGTATTTTTATATTTGTTAATCAGACATTCTATGTAAATGATGTACGAATTTAAAAATGTATTAGTTAGATACATACTCGTGGTAAAGTAAAATCTGTATATTGATTAGATTATGAATGTAAGTGTGCATTTAATAATCTGAAAGGAAGTAATTAATAACTAAGTGAAATAAAACTTTTATGTTAACGAAAATAAATCTATAGTCCGACTTAGTAGACTTTCCACTGCCACGAGATCGGTATTTACGCGGGTAATACTGTGGGGCATCGCTAGTAATAAATAAAATGACAGTCATTCATTAAATTAATTATAAATTCAACAACTTTACATTTTGTATCAAATTTTCAATCGATATTTTAAAATTGTAAGGATTCCCTCAACCTACTACGATTTTATATTATTTTGTAAATACTTTCTTTTGTTATTTTTAGCTTTACCTTCTATTGTTAATATTTTAATTCGGGTGCGAGGGTCTCTCTGCCACAGTGATGCTAGTACTCGCTTTGCTAGCAGAGGTCCCAGTATCTATCCCCGGTAGGGTCAATTTAGAACCTTACATTTTCTAATTTATTTGAGTCAGGACTGCTGGGAGGTTTCGGCTTTTTTTGTTCCAGCAAGGGATTTTTGTGTTCCAGCACGATGCCGTGTAGAAACCATATGAGATAAACTACCTCTAATTCTAGACTGTATTATCACTTACCATAAGGTGTGACAGTCAAGCGAAACCTATCAGCGATAAAAAATTTGTGGCATACAGAACTTTAACATAAATAAAATTGACAATTTTTTATTTAGGTCTTTCTTATTTAATTACTGGCTGTTCCCGATGGTATCGTACGCATTGTTACCGATCCGTGGAAATATGGGGAAAACTATTACTTGTGGGATCATCGTCAATCTAAATTACTCTTGACTAAACAGAAAATGTTTAATATAACTGTTCTTGGCGGTGTTACTTGCTTAGTTCCTGTACCGTTGGAATTCCATTATTTATCGGACCTAATTGTCAATCTAACCCGTTTAAAAAATTATCATAATCGGTACGATAATAGGTTATTCACAGTCATACAGAATAATTATATAAAAAATAAACACTATGTACAAATTGCACGGCGTAAGGTCGACTTTGGCTACACCATCATGTAAATGCAATTACTATATGTAAATTACCCTTATTCGCAATTAAGAAATTTGAATATGATTATATGTTCTTAATATGAAGCTTATTTTCAGTATATAATTTAAGAAATATTAAGCAGATTTTCCTGGAACAACCGCATTTTATTTAGAGCGAACAAGTAAATGATTGTCATTATTATTTTATCTCATGTCATGTCATGTCATACCCCAAAAAGAGTTGTAGATATTCCTTTATGATAAAATTGAATGTCGTTATGATACGAGCTCTCGGTTTCAGCGAACATAACAATGAAGAAAGTAAATTCAATCAAGATTTTGCTTTCATTTCAAACAAAACGCGACTTCGGCGCTATTTTGAAGGAAATCGATTTTACAACGCTCCGGGATAATAATGGTTCATATTTTTCCTATATGTCATATTATTATCTGTGTTTTTATCAAAAACAAAATTGTACTTTGTAAAAAATATTCCACTATTTAAAAAAGTTCATTCTACTGAGACAAAACTGTCAAGAAACTTAGTTGTAAGCAATGATTTTATTATATCTATATTAAAAAACTCCAACTCACATTATTTTCTCCACTATATAATTATACACAACTACCACTATACTAATAATTACTTCAATATTTGAATATATACAATTTAGCTCTACTTCTCTTAAAACAACTCCAACATGAAAAAGCTCGAAAGACTATATCTTCACACAATTGTTCCGCTCGTTAAAGTTACCTCGTATTGCATAACATTTTGTTATATTGCACAAAGTTTTCTGGTATTTTAGTAACTCCCAACATTTCAAAGCTATCAGTGTTATCACCCATCTATCTATAGTCTAACAATAAGTTTACATTGTGCATTTATTTGTGTCCTAAAATAGCTTAATATGATATTAGAATAAAACCAGGGAATGGATTGCAAATTGAGGAAATATTAAAATTTGTATCAACGACATAATAGACTCTCAAGGTCTAGGCCAGGGTTCGGCAACCTGTGGCTCTCGAGTCACATGAGGGCCCTTAAATGTGAAGCTGAGTCTCTTTAGTTCCATATGTAAATGTTTAATTTTGTTTATTTTGTAAAGTAATCGTTCAACGCAGAATGCAATAAAAAAATTATATCGGTCTATCTAAGCCATTATCTAATATAAGTATAATCTAAATTGCTGCGAAGAACACAACTTTTACATATAATTAAATAGTGTCATGAGTTACTAGATTTTTAAACTTCTTTTATCAAAAAACTTTATGTTAGCAAATGTTTTTTACTGTTGACAAAAAAAATTGGGGCCCTTTAAAAACTTTGATATTTGGGTAAATTGTAATTTTTAGCTTTTCCAACTCGAAAGGTTGCCGATCCCTGGTCTAGGCGAAGTCATAAGTTCAAAATATAATGTAATTTACTTCAAATATAAACATTGTACAATGGCGCTTTTTTATAATAATCATAGGCAGGTTGATGACGCAGTGGTGCGAGTACTCGCTATCAGAGGTTTATACTTCGATTCCCGGTAGAGCAAAATTAGGAAATTGCATTTTCTAGTTCTTCTAGACTGGTGGAAGGCTTCGGCCGTTACTACCCTACCAGCAAAAGATGTACCGCCAAGCAAATAGATTTGTGTTCCGGTACGATGCTGTGTAGAAACCATAANATAGGACATTACTGCCGCGGACAGAAGCAGTAGTAGAAATGTATTCCCTTATTTGCAAATCGAGCGAGTGATCCCACAGGACCAGGGAAAGGAACAGAAGTTACTACTGAATTATGGGGTATATCGTTACCCATTTCTCAACTTTGAGGTGCTGATTAGATTCTAGATTGATTGATATGAAGTGATTAATAGTTAAATTAGTAAAACTTCAAGGAATTGAATATGTGATTCCTGTGTTTAAGATAGATTGGTCTAAGCATTTCATAATAGGAAACACAAAAGAGATTTGAGAGGACCCTACATAATACTTTTAGTATATATATAAAAATATGTAAATATAATGTATTTATTTCTATGTAGGTCTATAGTTATACACCACCCACCACTGTCTGCTACATCTATTCCTATACCAAAGGTTGTCTGGTAGAGATCGCTACCAAGCGATAAGACCGCCTATTGGACTCTGTATTGTATTAGCTGTATATCTGTTTTTATTTTGTAATATGGTGGTGTACAAAAGTAATAAATAAATAAAAGTATTTAGTTTATTGAAGTGATATTTCTTTAGACGCATGACGATGAATTATAGATATTTATGAATGAAACTGATGAGCGTCACGAAGATTTTTATGCTAATCCGTTTGAAGGTTAGGCAGTTTTAATATTTACAAATATTATGTGGCATTTTAATTTGCCACTAGTCGTTTAATACTTTAATATACAATTTTTCATAAAATACGAAATGAAAACATTGCATAAATTCTCATTTCTAAATTTTAAATTCAATAACAAAATTTAATCAATAAAATCTAATATTGACCAAAACACGTGGCATTTTTGTCTACAATTTGTCATTTGAGATTTCAATAATCTATTTGTATTGATTTACGACGCTTTTAATATATTTATGACAATTAAATTCGTTAAATTCCTAACATATATTTCGTTTTACGTCCCTCTAAGTCTCGGAAATCTAAAGTTTTAGATTTTTATAAATATAAACAAGACTTAAAAATTAGTTTGCAAAATAAGTTTCACTTCTGACATGTGTACGTTGTACGCATGCACTTCTTTTTTATTATGTTTATGGTCTATATAAAATGTATAAGTGTATTATATTTAGCCCATTACATTTAAGCAATATATCTTATCCAAAGGTTGCCTGGTAGAAATCACCCAATATTTTTATTTTTACCTTTTTATTTATGTTTCTTGTGTAGTGTACAATAAAGAATTATCTATAATGAGCTTTAGTATAATCTAGTTACTGAGCACTTGTCTCAAAACTTCCTGCAAGAAAATCCTTCGTAAATAGCACCCAAATACGATATTAACGTCGCAGGTAACAGAGTATTCCTAAAATTAGCCCTACGAACCGTAAGAGTAGGTCAGGGATAACCGAATTAAAATACTGAATGATTCATGCAATATTTTCTATTTCTTACCACAAGACGTTTCGTAATCTCCATATTTTATGCAACCGATGAAAGAAAACATCTCTGAGTACAAGTTACGATTTATTCATAAGACGCCTCTTTTTTTGGATTCCGTAGCCAAATGGGAAGAAAACCTTATAATTTGTTGCAATTTATTGAAATTCTAGTTCTAGCCCAATTTGCAAGTTATTTGCATAATTGTGGGTGTGCTAGTTATATTCTATAACATTTTTGATACACAACAATCAATCCACAACACAACAACCACACGATATAAATGTAAACTTCATCAAATAATACATTGATAGAATAAATATAACAGTGCCATGCATTTGAGTGCAGTATTGCAGTATCCTACTGCAGTACTGCATTCAAATGCTTACGTAAATAAAATTATACTACATGTCAAAGATTTAATTTAATGACAAATTTAATGAGAAGTAGGATTGGCGCAAATTGAGTTAGTTTATATACGAAATACTATTTTTATGTCCTATAATCAAAAGGTAATAAATGTAGTTTTGTAAATGATTGTCAATAATGGATTACCAGTAATGTTATAATAAAGTTAATTATATAACAGTGACGAGTTGAGCAAAAGTGCCTCTTAAGTTGAAGAGAGTCGATTTCATTCAAAAGAGCGTTACATAGCTGATCGTGACGGTTCAGTCCCACAGAGTGACTACCTAATACATACACATGAGGACATATGTTGATTAAAAGTTTATGAGATGGAATTATTTGTAATCAATTTATATATGTCGGAGTGCAGTAATCTGTGGAACGCTGGCGCCATCTATCGGCGTGGGACAGAGTCATGTGTCGTCCGCTGGCGGCGGACTCGCTAGTTGTCGGGTGACGGTCCGCCAGAGCGGTCGACTATTGAAACTGTCGCGTTTCAAGCTATTAATGTCAATGAGTTTGTGTAAATTGATATCGGGAACATTAAGTGATTGAACATTATAATCTGAGTTAATTAATAAAGTGTTTGATTGCACCAAAATACCCACAAACGCCCACAGTATGGAAATAATGGCTGCCATTAATGACGATGTCGGCGGAGAACGCTACGCCCCTGTGCTTTATGCTTCTTTCTCTGTTATTCTCCGACATATATATAATTCTGATGTGCCTGTATGCCCCTGAGCTCCGAAACGGCTGAACCGATTTAGTTGAGCTTTTTGTGTATCCTCAAAAAGATTTGAGAGTGGTTTGCGTAGATAATTCAATTCGAACGAATTTACTTATATCTCTACGGGATAATGACGCGGCTGATACCACTGGGAACAACTAGTTTTTTTTTATGAATATTAAAAAATGTGCACATGGAATATTAAAAGGTAGTTCTTCAAGAATCTAAAAGATGTTTGACGCAAAGCTCCTAATAAGATCGGAATAAATGTGAAAAAATATAATACGAAGCTAAAATAACAAACTTTCACATAAAACTTTTATGCAATCAGTTTTCTTTCTGAAGATATTTAACTAGCGAAGAATTCATGAATTAAAAAAGTTTTGCTACGGGAGCCGTTTCTTTGTTTGCACCTTATAAGATCTCGGAAAGTTATGAAATATTTCCACTGAAATTAACCGTAGCTTCAAATATGAAAACCAGAGTTAGATGATCTCGTTTTATTAAAACGCAGCCGCACCGTATCAACTAATTTGTTAAAAACTTTAATATATATTAAACGTAGCTAAACAAATAACACAAACCTCTTAAATTAATCATATAGTAAAATAATTTCTGAAATGTTCACTTCAACTTTAAATATACTGCCATGTTCAACTTTTCGCAAAATTAATTTAATTCATAAATGTCTATTGTCTATCCATCGCAAGTTTTAAAAGATGTATTTCAACTAGAATGGATAATTATGCTCGTAAACGAAAATGTTATTAACGAGAGAAAATTAAAAAATGATATATTAGAGGGAGTGTAAACTAAATATAGGAACAAGTAATATGCTTAGCCTTATAGAAGATAGGATTTAGAGGTTACACCCACCGTGCTGCTCTTATAGGTACTGGCAACAACAAATGATGTCTTTATTTTGTTCCAGAATTATAAAGGTTTCTTAATATTACCCTTAACCCCCAAACTAGGGATACCCGTGTCTTGGTCTTGGAGGTCACACCCTACACTTCACATTATAGGAACTTTATGAATATAGAAATAATAAAATAGGAATTATTGAAAATGTTAGTAACACTGGTAACTTATCATTATGTTAGTTTAAGTGAATGTGTTGATGTGTCCGAAAAATAGAAAAAAGGAAGGAGAATATATTCTAATAGTAGTAGCATTTTAGATTATCGAAGTAATTATTCGGTGCTGTAATAATTTTAAGTAGTTGTTAAATAATAAATCAAATCAAAATATCTTTATTCAAGTAGGTATATTACAGCACTTTTGAATCGTCATTTTATATTTTTTTTTCCACACTCTGATTCTAATATACGTCTGATGATGGTACTCAAGAACGGCTTAAAATCTAAAGTTACGAGGGTTCCTTCGCGCCCTGATCCGAGAAGAACCCACAACAAACTCAGTCGGGTATTTTTTTTTTGTTACCATCATCATTACAATATCATATTAGGTTACTACATTTTAATTAAAATTAGAGCAATTCGTTCACTCCCAGGCGTTTCTATCGTCTAAGTACTCTTGCAAATTATAATACGATTTTTCTATCAACTTTCTTTTAACAAAGACTTTGAATTTATTAAATGGCATCTTTAGAACGTTTTGTGGGAGTTTATTATAGAAACGTATACAGTTACCCTTAAATGAGTTGTTAATCTTATGCAGCCTACTAGAATTAATAAACAGATAAGTAATCTTAAGGAAGATAAGCGATAAAGTGGCGTAATTGTTTTTTCTGTATTACTTGTTTCATGGTTGTGGTGTACAATAAAGAATATTCAATCTATCCATCTATTCTAAGTTTCGAAAGCTAAATTGAGAGGAGAGCGCTTGCTACGCTTTCGAACTAGATGTCACACCAATATCCAGAATAGACAGCATTTAGCTAATTCTCTGTAGCTCATATTGCTCCAATGAATAATATAAGTAAAAAAATATACTATTAACCTCTAATTTTTTGGTATATGATCAGTGACCAATTTACTCATAGGAAACTGATATTTTGGAGCTGAAAACCACCTGCTGCTCCAATGAAGATTGATGCCAGGATAAAAGGTTTCCTCACGTTTTATTTCGCCGGAAAATAAAAAAGGCAATCTTTCTTACTTAGACAATCCACTGAAGGATTAGTGCTTCTTCATAAGCACACAATACTTCTTTTCCCCACTATCTCTACGATATCATCGTGCCAATGAGAATAGTCCCATAGACCTTATAGGCCATAGGGTCTATGTGGTCTACGTAGCTTCTTTTTCCTGTTCACTATTTTTAATAACGATTAGATAGATCATTTTATTTGTTAAGCTACCCCGGAAAGAATTCTGCAACTTTCTGATCTAATATCAATGTTATACAACCTAATTGACGTTGTAATTCCTTAAACTTTGTCGAAGTCACCCTTCAATCATAGTTTATAAAGTAATTGATTTTTAGAATGAAGATTCCCAATAAAATGGGATAAAACAGGGACTTTAACGTGAGACTGGCAAACAGATTTAATAGGCTCCTGCCGTTATCGTGTTGAAGGGTATATAGGGCTGTAAAACCCGAGGAAGCTTATGTTCAATCCAAAGTTAATTCAAATTCAGAGAGTTATTTGTTTTTACAAGTGTAAAAAAGGTAATAACATTGAATCATTTGAATGTTTAAAAACAGCGTTTTAAGAAACACAATATTATGACGAATGACAAGATACTTATCGCTGCTTTGGAAGAATTATGACACTATTAATTTTTTTTTTCATTATGGTACTTTATTGTGCCGAAACCTGATTTTATGTTTAAAATGGTGTTTTTAATTCAATTTTCTTTGCTTCTGTGATTAATAATTACATAAAAATAATATTTAATTATTCTAAGAGATAGTCGTCGTGTCTTAAAGAAAATTATTTATATTATATTCCATCCCATCAACGTTGGGCACAGGCCTCTTCCCTCATAGTAAAAAGAGTTTTTAAAGCAAAACCCATCATACTACTCATATAATTTAATATTTATATTTTACTAGCTGAACCCGTGACTTCGTTTCGTCTACGTGGAATGATTTTTTAGTAGAATTTTCATTAATTTAGGCAAATTGTTTTACGTATAAGAAACATACCCGCACTGCCCTTTGAGGGTGGAATTTCCAAAAATTTACTTTTGATAGGTTCCATTATGTCAAAAAAAAATTCTGACCAAGTTTTACATACCATAAAAGATATAATTTGAAAATGTGAAGCTTGAATTGTTTTTTAATGTGAAAATTTACATTTTTTAATTACCACCCCCGCAACCTCTAAACAAAATTGACAGTGCGTGTTGCCAGTGATGACCTATGGATCTTAGAGACGTGGTGGCTGACTATGGGCCTCTGGCGGAAGCTCAGAGTCACTCAGCGTGCGATGGAGAGGGAGTCCGAAGGACCGATGGACGTTGGTGGCCGAAGGTGCTGGAGTGGCGACCCCGCACTGGACGGCGCAGTGTAGGCAGACCCCCCACAAGGTGGACCGATGATATAAAGAGGGTCGCCGGTAGCCGCTGGAGCCAGGTGGCGCAAGATCGGGCCTTGTGGACGTCATTTCGTGAGACCTATGTCCAGCAGTGGACGTCCATCAGTTGAAACAACGACGACGACGACGAACCTCTAAAATTATCTGACTTCTACTCGGAAAAAGGAACATTCTTACCAAATTTCAAGTCTCTATGCCTTATGGTTGCAATCTCTGTAAATCGTGATGAGTCAATAGATACCTGGATATCTCTTTTATATAGATAATACCAGTGATCGTCTTATGTGTCCCTTTTTCATCCATAAAAAACCAAAATACTTGTTATTTGTAGACTACTAGTACGTAAGGTAAGCAGCAACCCAGTAACGTCCCACTGCTGGGCACAGGCGTCCTCACTCATGAGAGGGTTTTTAGAGCATAGACCTATCACGCTGCTCCATTCCAAATTGGGAGGCATAGTACACAAGTGCACTCTTTATTCCTCGTGGTCCAATGTGACGGGAATCCAATACGATTGGAGAGTGATCAGGCGCTTCTAGTATATCAATTGCTGTAAATGACTCACCTACAAAGCTCACGGCATTCAAACCCATTGTAAATTGACATAAAACATAAACTTGATACGCAATTACGCGATACGGCGTCATGAAGTCTCCAGAATACAATGTTCCTAATTAATGTAATACAAAGGGTAACAAAGAACCATGTTAAAACTGTCTGTTTCTTCTTCCACTACCACTTCAACTGCAACACTTTGAATTTAAATTTAGATTTGGTATTTAATATTAAACTTGCCGGCCTCGCTGGCGCAGTGGTGCGAGTACTCGCCTTGCAAGTCCCGGGTTTGATCCCCGGTAGAACCCGATTCAGGAAACTGTATTTTCTAATTTGTCTGAGTCTGGTCTGGTGGGAGGCTTCGGCCGTGGCTAGTTACCAATCTACCAGCAAAGACGTACCACTTAAAAACAAAGAGATATGTGTTCCGGTACGATGCTGTGTAGAAACCGTAAGGGGTATGTCTCCTCTTACCAGATTAGCGCGCTTCCATCTTAGACTGTATCATCACTTACCATCAAGCGAGAGCAGAGTCAAGCGCTAAACTGTCAGTCATAAAAAATAAACTCTCTGCTTTGGAAAAATAGTGATACAAGGAGATGCAGCAGTGTCGCTCGATAATTAAATACGTTTAAAACTTTGGTCAATAGATGATATAATGACATTTCGTTTTTGCCAATTTGATTGAAAAAATATGGACCATGATAGATTGTCCTTAATAAAATAAAATTGCGTACAAATTTATTCAAATCTCAAATGAAAAATTGTAAATAAAAATGCCACCTGGTTTTTGTCAATATTATTAATTAAATTTATAAAAGAGAATTTATCTAATATTTATATTTTATAAAAACATAGTGTATTAAATAATTAAATGACGAGTGGCAAATTAAAAAGCGACGTTTTATTTGTAAATATTAAAACTACGTAACCTTCAAACGAATTAGCATAAAAAACGCTGCACATCTTCATGACGCTAATGACGCGCTTCAAAATATTGAAAATTTGAATTGTGTGATTATTTATCAAAGCAGCGTACTGTAACAAAGAGATTTTGGTCTTATCAAGGACTACATTAATAAATGAACTTATATTTATTTTGTAATGGATTCGTCATAGAACAGAATGCAAAAAACAGTCGTATCTTTATATTTTAAGTCACTCTTTTAAAATGGTTCTCAGTTATTGAGAACAATATGATGAAATCACTCTGTGTGACGATTGAAAATTGCTGTAAAAACCTACTTCGTCGTCATCGCCTTAACCGATGGACGTCCACTGCTGGACATAGGTCTCACGTAATGACGTCCACAAGGCCCGATCTTGCGCCGCCTGGCTCCAGCGGCTACCGGCGACCCTCTTTATGTCGTCGGTCCATCTTGTGGGGGGCCTCCCTACACTGCAACGTCCGGTGCGGGGTCGCCAACTTTTGGCCCCCAACGTCCATCGGTTCTTCGGACTATGTGCCCCGCCCATTGCCACTTCAGGTTCGCGATTCGCCTACACCTACTTAGAATTTTAGAAAAAGAAATAAAAAATCTATATCTATTTCTAGTCTTTAACGCAACACATGACATTAACTGTGTGGCGTGCCATTCTTAATACGATAAAACTATATGGCGGTCAGTTGAATGCTGTTAATTTATAAGTTTTATTGCGAAGAAAATTAAACTGTATACCGAAAGGTGGGAGCCCGTTAAAACCCTTCATTTGGAGTAAAATATAAATTATGGAAATGAGATTACCAAATGCTTTTAATAATCATATAAAGTTATGTTTTGAAAAGGTGCATTTTATGTTTTATCGGCCGTATTGTTTTAAACTGGATTTTATATATTAAATAATCGAATACTTGCGTAGAATTAGAACTAATACAGTGGAAGTTTTTTTATGTATTATTAGTTTTTTTGTCGCACATCCTGCTTTCTAATAATGACCCAAAGATTATCTGTTAAAAGAAAACAATTAAACCATATAAGAAAAAATGAATACCTTTAAACCTTCTATAATTAATTCCACGTCGAATGGTCATGGTCTCATGCCGATCGGTCCAGTAGTTTTCAAGTTTATCGATAACAAAGAAAAAAAAAGTTGTTTAAATATATATAGATTGTGGTTTCTTATTTATTATTTAAGATTTCTTGTAAATATGGTTTGTATTTAATAAAGAATTTATCTTCTTAATAGCTGTAATGAATTAAGTTATTGTAACTTTGGTATACCCCAGTTGTACCCTAAGGTCGCTGATTGTAACCCAAACACGGGTATTGATTGTAGACTGTATTGTAAATCCGTAGATCCCGATGCCATGCAAATATGAGGAATTCAGTTGACCTAGTGACATACTGAAAGGAGTCGATTTGTTAATCTTATCATTTGGACGAGTAGTTTGAGAGTAGGTAAGGTACGTAGCAGCCCATTAATGTCCCACTGGTGGGCACAGGCCTCCTCACTCATATGAGAGAGGGTTTTTAGAGCATAGACCCACCACGCTGCTCCGCTGCGGATTGGCAGGCATAATACACAAGTGCACTCTCTATTCCTTCACTCTCATAGTCCGATGTGACGGTAATCCGACACGACCGGCGAGAGATCGGGCGCAGGACCGACGGCTTAACTTGCTCTCCGAGGCACGGGGGTGGATCACACTGCCAACTTCCCAACTTCGGGCGAATCTTAATAGAAAACTCAATATCGATTTCGAATTGGCCCGACCCGGGACTCGAACCCAGGACCTCATGTCTGTAGTCGAACATGCTAACCACTAGACCAATGAGGCAGTTTGAGAGTATTCATAATGAATGCGTGGCGATTTTGTGCGTTCATAAATGTATTAACTGTTCCCCACGGCGTTTCTCGTGCAGGTCCCAAACCCGTTGTGGTATAGAGAAATTTATTTATCGAATTCTCTACCGAAACCATTTACTTATACTATTAACACTAACCAAACTAAAGAAACACATAAAATTTTATCAAAAATTGGTTCAGCCTACACACTGTTATTCCTGACAGGTGTCAGGAATAACAGGTTACATTTCCTAGACTGTGATATCAGCTGATGGTGAGTGATGATACAATCAGAGATTCAAGCGTGCTAACCTGGTAAGAAGTAACTTACCTCTTATGTTTTTTAAACAGTTTCGTATCGGAACACAATTTTTTTTGTTTTAAGGCACGTCTTTGTTGAAAGAGTGGTAACTAGTCACAGCCGAAGCCTCCCACCATTTCATACACATAAAAATTAGACGAGGCCGTAAAAATGATATGACAACAAAAAATTGGTTGTATAAACAATTTTTTCCCCAACAATGTCCCTCTTTCAAAGTAAAAACCGTACCATATCGGAATGAGTACGTGAAATTTAATTTAATTTCACTTTGATGCGGGTAAGCACAGCCCAGATTATTTACCGAGATGTGTACGATTCCAGGCAAAGGTTACCTTTGTCAAACAAGCTATTATATAATGTTGTTATGAAACTAGAATTTCATTGTCTTATTAGTAATAGTAGTTAGCTTGTTCCCTCACAGATTACGAGGTTCTAGGTGCTAATACCGGGACGAATCAATTCAATAACTTATATCATCTTTTTTTTCTATTACAAACCTTACTATTTTTCCGAAGTTGTTAAATCTATATATATATGAGATATCCAGGTATGTATTAATTGGAATTTGGTAGGAATATTCCTTTTGATGAGCAGAGGTCAGCTAAGAACGGGGTTTACGATATTCCACCCGCAAGGGGGGTTGCGGGGGTGTTAACCATTGACACAATACGATATCTCTGGAACCATAAGGCGTTGAGACTTGAAATTTGATAGGAATATTCTGTTTGCCGAGTAGAGGTCAGCTAAGAACGGATCTTATGAAATTCCACCCGCAAGGGGGGTTGCGAGAGTTATTAAAAAAATCAAATCTTCACATTAAAAAAAATCAAACTTTACATTAAAAACTACATCTTTTATGATACGTAAAACTGGGTCAGTATTTTTTTTTGACATAATGGAATCTATCAAAAGTAAATTTTAGAAACACTTTACAAAGGGTATGTTTCTTAATTGTAAAACAAATTTGCCTAAATTAATGAAAATGCTGCAATGCGCACTATTAACAAGCTGTAACTTAATTAAAAGAAAATCTAACAATCACTGCACCCGTCTCGAAGTTATAAAAGAAATTTTAATACTTTAAAAGTGTCTTTTCAAAGTCTAATTCAAACGCAAAGTAACTACGCTTTTAGAATAATAACGTTCAAGTTCCCCATTAACTTAAGTAGTTAACGTCAATAGATGTCACGATAATATTGGCAATTTTCTTCGACCTTGCAATGAAAAAGCTATAGAAGTCTACATAAAATTTCGTAGACAGCGTATCTGGAGGGTTTTTTGAGAAGGATTGCGGAAAACATCCTCAAAGTTTTTAGTGAAACTTCTTATGATGTTAGCGAAAAAATTGTATTAGGAGGTAAGTACACACACATAAGTGTCTTTTGGGTCACACTTTAAAAATTACTTATACAAAAGAGTAATTTCAAATAATTATATGTAATGGATTTTAACACGATATAAGTCATAGTAGTTTCACTTCTTCCACGTATTCTACATGCATACTTCTTCTGCCCTTTTCACCTGATGGTATGATACGATCTTAGATGGAAACATCTAAATAGTATCTACATAGCCCTACTTTGAAAGACTTGACATATTGACATTTTGTGGTACCACAACGTCCTCTTTTTATTTGAATGAATGTTTGATAAAAAAATATGTTTAATTATTCACCCAAAGCAGCTTTTACTTTACATACGAATTTAATTGAATTATTGAAGTGCTTTATTTAATTTGGGGAGATACGTAATATTTTTTTTCGATTTTTCACAATTATAACTTACAATTTACTTCTTCTCTTGCAATAGATATCTATATCTCGGAATAGTATTAAATCGTCAGTAAACGTTTTACTGATGTAATAACAAAGAACTCAGCGTGATATAAAAATCTAGAAATCCAGTAAATACGAATGATCGGTAACACAATCACTCACGATTGACTTCAAATTAATAAAACACTGAATTGCAAAATCTCTTTTCGCGATCTGTAAAAGGTAAGGTGAAGTAATAGTCGTCTGTCTTAAAGAAAAGTATTTATATTCAATGTTAATTAATTTATTTATTTATTTATTATAGGTTCACTAGCGAATACTCACATAATTTTTGCATAAATTACATTTCAAAGCGCTTACAGAATATGTGGACTCATTTTAAAGTGAACTCCACATGCATAAACAATTAAATTAGTAACAAATATCTTATGAACTAAATCGCACATCTTACTCAAAAAACAATTGCAAATTTATTTGCTATAAAAATTACATGCAAAATAAGTAAAAGTGATACTGTGAAAAAAATATGTAAAAAAATAAAAATAATCTATTACTTAACATTTAGTAGACTTATAACTAATTTTCGAAAGGCAACTGGTGAATTCCCGTGAATATCAAGTGACCTGCTGAATTTATTATATAATTTGCAAATACGAGGGATGGCGGAGTTAGCACCGAACACTGTCCTGGCGCGTGGTGGCACGAGAGGAGTAATAATGTGACGCGGGTATCTGTATGGTACTCTAAAGTTGATCTTATTTATTAAACCTGAACAATCTATTAAATTGTTTAATAACTTATACAAAAACATTAAATCAAGCAGATTTCGTCTATTTTCAAGGGACATCATGTTGAAATAATTCAACCTGTTGTCATAAGACACGACTGTTTTGTAAATTTTTTCTGAATAGGACAAATGCCACATGAATCTTTTCTGAATTCTCTCCAATCTTAAGTAATGGACAGCATAATGTGGACGCCAGACGATACTGCAATACTCCAAGTGACTACGTACAAGACTATTGTAAAGCATGATTTTGGTTTTGGGTTCTTTAAATGTTCTACTTTGTCGCATTATAAATCCCAACATTTTAGATGCTTTGTTAATTACACTATCTACATGGTTCACAAATGTCAATTTTTTATCTAGTAATACTCCTAAATCTCTTACTAGCTCCACTTCCTTGAGTGTAATACCATTTAAATTGTATCGTGTAGGAATAAAGTTAAATTTTCGAGTAAATTTAATATGCAGGCATTTATTGCAATTAAGTTGCATGCTATTAAATTCACACCAATCAATTAATCTGTCTAAGTCACTTTGTAACAAAATTGAGTCATTCCATGAGCATATAATTCTAGAGAATTTTAAATCATCAGCGTACAGGTATGGGATTGAGTTAACAAAACAGGAAACGATGTCATTTACAAATATATTGAATAAAATGGGGCCTAGATGAGACCCCTGCGGAATGCCTGATGTGACCCTTTTTTTTGCAGAACTAAAACCATTGACAACTACGAAAAAAGTGCGATCATTTAAATATGATGACAACCACTGCAGCACGGAACCAGAGTATCCATAATGCGCTAATTTTTTTATTAGAATTTTGTGCGATACTTTATCGAATGCCTTCTTAAAGTCAGTGTAAATGGTATCCACTTGCTTTTGCGAGTCAATAGCTTCACTTACAGCTGTAGTGAAACTAACCAAATTTGTTGTAGTAGACCTGCCTGCCAAAAAGCCATATTGATGCTCAGAAATGAAGCTCTTAAACTGTATTAGTATTAATGGACAAATCAACGATTCAAAGACCTTAGCAAAAACTGAGAGAATCGATATGGGTCTGTAATTACGTACATCTTTTTCATCGTCACTCTTGAACACTGGCACAACTTTTGCTTGTTTCCACATAGTCGGAAAGGTCCCGGAGTCTAATGAGGCTTTAAAAACGAGATATAAAGGCAATGTCAAGCAGGATGCAGTTTTTTTTTAATAAAAAGTGGTGGTATATTATCCGGTCCTGCTCCTTTCGTGGCATCTAGGTCTTTTAATTTTTTGAAGATTTCTTTCTTACTAATGTCAATGGTTATTAAGTTTGAACTATGGTCTAAATAAATACTATTCTGTAAGTAAGAGCAAGGATCTGAATTTTGATTATTTTGTGGGTCATCAAATACTGAAGCAAAATGATTTGAGAACATATCGCAGATTTCAGCTCCACATGTTGATGTTTTAATTCCATTACTCATAACAGCTGGATATGAGTTAGAACATGTTCGTTTATTTTTTAAAAAGGTCCAAAATGCTTTCGGGTTACTTTGTATTTGTTTTTCGAGATCATAATTATACTTATTGTAGGCACAGCGAGTTATTTTATCACATCGATCACTTAATAATCTTAACTCTACTTCATCCATAGGGTTTTTATATTTTTTGAATCGTTTCAACATTTTATGTTTTTCTTTAATTCTCTTTACCACATTTTGACTCAACCATTTAGGATACTTATCGTTACAAATTTGTCTTCGGGGAACGTATTTAGTAATAGCAGATAGTAAAATTTGGTAGAATATTTGGACCATATTATTTACGTCATCTACATTCAATATTTTTTGCCAATCAATTTTTTTAAAGTAATTATTAATAGAAACATAATCTGCCTTATAAAAGTTTAGCTGATCTTGTGACTTATTTGTTGTTAGTCTTTGTGAACTAATGTTAAGTATTTTAATTTCAAGGGGAGGGTGTAGAGGATCGATAACACTTACGGGATTACAAGAATAACTAACGGAACATTCAGGTAAATCTACTAATACGAGATCAAGTATTTTCTGATTGATGTTAACAACATAATTAAGTTGGCGTAGTCCATTTTCAGCCAGAAAATCTAGTAAACTCTGCGCTACTGGACTACCGTTACTATCAGTTATGGTTTGAGGTAAATTCCAGGTAATTGTACTTAAATTAAAATCACCGATAACGCAAGTAAACATTTTGTGTCGTTCCGAAACTCTATTACAATTATTTATAAAGTGTTCCAGTATGGTCTTATTTACAGGTGGTGGAAGATATAAACCACATATTGCTATGTGACGACAACTGTTTAAGAGGGGTACATCGATAACCACCCATAAATCCTCACAATTGCTTTCCCAATTACTTACTCTAGAGGAGATTATGCTTTTTTTAACAGCGATTAGAACCCCTCCGCCATCCGTCTTCGTACTAAATTTTGAGGTCTGTCTATCTCTTCTGTATACATTATAACGCACATCAAATAGTTCACCATTAGAGACTGAGCTGTTTAACCATGTTTCAGTCAGAATAATGATGTCATAATTATTAACTGCTATGTTACAATAAACATCTTGCGTTTTAGTCCTAAGTCCGCGAACATTTTGATATAACATATTAATACATGAAAATTTTATACTATTTGACACCAATATTAAGGCCACAGTTATTTTACACACTATTATAGATTATTCAAACAGTCCATGTCTTTAACTACCCTATAATCGGAGACATCATTCTTGCGCAGTAGTATACGACCATTTCGAATCCAAACGTATTTATATCCTTTTTCTCTAGCCTTTAGTCTCGTTGCAGCGTGTAGAGCCTTATTCTCTGGTGACAGATGTTCTACAACATAAATTGGACTAGTTTCTCCATCAATTCCAATATGTGAAGTATTTAATTTATCTTTGGGGTTGCTTTTATTATATTTTATGACCGCCGCTAGAACGCTGTCTTTTGTTAATGGAGAATTGAAGTTAACTATAATGGACCTGGGTCGATTACTTTGACGGTTGATTTTGGCGATTCTGGTGATGTTAACGACTTTTTCACTGGTTATTTCCAAACCTATAGTACTGCCTAATTGTTTTACTATTTTAACCAGGTTCTCATTTTTTTTTTCGGGAATACATTGTAATTCCAGGTTATTTGATCTGGATCTTTGCTCAAGGTCGCTTATTCGGGCTTTGAGAGTATTTGTATCCGATTCTAATTTTTTATTTTGTTCCTTTAGATCCTTCAAAAGCTGTTCATTATCGCGGTATTCTTTAACGAAGTCGTCGTATTGGTTATTAATAAAATTTATTGCATTTCTTATATCCGAAACTTCCTCTTTTAACTCTTTTAATTCACTGCTTATTACGGTTTTGATAGATATATTTAACTGTGTATAAATTTCAGTCATTTCAGCCTTTATAATCTCACTTATAATTTCTCGCAAATCTTCCTTCTTAGTAGAGCCTGTTAATTCTGGTGAAGACACCGCGAATCTTTTATTTGACCTCTTTGTTACATTGTGATCGTTACCTGACATGACTTCTTTAGATCGAACTGGTGTGTTCTCATTATTTCCTTTCGGCTTTCGTGGTGTGCATGAGGGACATAGCCATTTTGTCGGGGATCCTAAATTTGCAATTGTTCTGGACTGTCCAGGCAATTGTAAGCATCCACGGTGATATAGCCCGTTGCATTTCGCGCAACACAAGCAATCATCTTCATCCTTTACTTCCTTACAACAGTTCCAACGTGCCTTTGACATTTTTTAATTTGTATGTTTTTATGATACAAAATCTTCAGTTCAAACTATTTATAAAATATAAATTTAGTTATACTTAGTTCTAAATTATTAATAAAAAAAAAAAAAAATCACGGATTGCCAATCTTAGGATTAGAACTATTCTCGTTCCCCCATGTGAATGTATTCACCACTGAGCTACGCTACTAATGGCGGAATATCTGAAAATATGTAACTCATTTTACAGATTTTGTCTTCTTGTGGGTAATCTAACAAAACTTTTAGTATTTTGACAGTACATTAAAAATGAACTATAGAAAACTTCGAGGATTTCTCGTAAAAACTATGTTAAAACACTATTGTCACTATAATTTCAGGCACAAATTCACAGATTTAATAATGGCTGAACATTTGTTTACAACATTAAATGGATTAGTTGGATTTAAATTCACTTTTATAACATTCTTTGACCAGAGTACGATAACACGTCTTTTGTCTACGAGCGCAGAAATAGAAAAAAAAGGAAAAGAATTTACAATGTAAAGGTTAAGTAGCAGCCCATCAACGTGCCACTGTTGAGCACAGGCCTCTTCCCTCATAGTAGAAAGGGTTTTTAAAGCAGAGACCCACCATACTGCTCATATAATTAAAAAATTATATATTATAATTACAGCGATCGTCCTATGTGTCCCTTTTTCATCCATAAAACACAAAAAAAATTGTCATTTGTAGACTTCTAGTATATAAGGTAAGCAGCAGCCCATTAACATCTCCCTTCTGGGCACAGGCCTCGTCACTCATATGAGAGGGTTTTTAGAGCACAGGCCCATCAAACTGCTCCACTGCGGGTTGACAGACATAGTACACAAGTGCATTCTCTATTCCTTCACTCTCATAGTCCGATGTGACGGGAATCCGACACGACCGGAGAGAGATCAGGCGCAGGACCGATGGTTTACCGTGCTTTCCGAGGCACGGGGGTGGAGAACACCGCCAACTTCCCAACTTCGGGCAAATATTGAGGCAATCTTAATAGAAAATTCAATATCCATTTTATAATTGGCTCGACCCGAATCTCGAACCCAGGTCCTCATGTCTGTAGTCTAACATGCTAACCACCAGATGAATGAGACAGATCTGTAAAAACTAGATATATAATCCAATTAACTAGATACCTATACCAGGTATAACGATAATAAAATATCAGGTGCTCGTATCGTATTGTTAGAAATTTATTTATTCAAAAACGCACAACGCATATACGTGATAAATTCTACAGAAGCTTTTGAATGAAAGCAAAATGGGTCGATTGCATCGGTTATTGGACTTGAACTACATTTATCCACGTTCCGATTCTCAAATGCCAGCAGATATATACGAATATGTTTACATCATTATATTATTAATAATTAAAACCATCCATATAACCCTTAACTGTATGTACGTGTTATGTAAATATGTGTATGTATAAGCTGATTTAAAATACTCGCAAAGCGAACCCAAGTATCAGCGGGATGTGTACGGTTTTACATTAATGCAGTGACCTAAATATAAATCTTAATCGTTCTGCATCGCAAGTTTTTAGCCCTGTATTACAAGTTTCAGTAATTAGGGAGTAATTGAAACACTTGTAAATGAATTGGCCAACTTTTTAGCTTAATCTTTGTACAATTGCCAGCCAACATGCAGTAGAGCAGCGTGATAGGGTTATGTTTTAAAAACCCTCGCTTCTATAAGTGAGGAGCCCCGTACTAATCAGCGGGGTTTTAACGGGCTCATACTTACTTGAAAGCGAGAAAAATTCAAGTAAAAATACAGGAGTCAAATCAGTGGCGTAACTATAGGGTGGTAGGGCTGATAAAATGCGACGGGCCCCTGGCCAAAGAGGGCCCTGACTCAAGAGAGCCGCAACTCAAGAGGTGCTCGAAGCACATGGGACAAGACAGGTTATGGGCTGGGCTATTCTGCCTACAGAAAATTCTATGGCCCGAAATAAACACTGATTATATAATAGACATTTTTACCTAATATAAAGCTCGATAAAAAGATTTTTCTTAATAAATACCTTATTGAAATTAAATTCTTCTTTTTATTTCATTGTAAATGAATGCAGGTTTCCCCAAGACGTTGTTGCTTCATCGAAAGCCTAGAGATGAATGTGAAGTCTCTGTGTGAAGGGACTATAGCTTCATTAGCTATAGAATCCCAGCAGTGGACGTAAATAGGTTGGCGAATGTGAATTAATGTATATGTATTAACTCTTGCTCTTGAAATTTTTTTTTTATTGCTGACAGTAGCGCTTGACTGTGATCTCCTTTGATGGTAGTGATGATACAGTCTAAGATGGAAGCACGCTAATCTGGGTAAGAGGCCTTAGAAATACCCCTTACGGTTATTACACAGCATCTTACCGGACACAAATCTCTTTGTTTAGCGGTACGTCTTTGCTGGTAGGGTATTAACTAGCCACAGCCAAAGCCTCCCACCAGACCAGACTCAGACAAATTAGACAAAGAAAATACAATTTACTAAATTCGCCCCGCCGGGCTTCTTCTAGCAAGACGATTAATCGCACCACTGCGCCAGCGGGGCCGTCAAAATAAATATTATTAATGCTGGATAATTACTTAATGAAATTAAAATAAGTACGTAATGATTTCTGCAGTAGGTCCGCATCAAAAGAATTTTCCACGGGCCCCAGATGTTACAATTGTATAGTACGCCGATAGTCGTTCGAGCTATATATCGTGAAGTAGTTGTTTTAAGAGAAGTAGTGTTAAATTGTGTAATTCAAATATTGAAATAATTATTAGTACAATGCAAGCTGTGTATATATAAATAGTGAAGATAATAAAAGTTGTTAGTTAATGAAATTTCCCTTAAAATCCGTTAAACGATACCTTGAAACAAACAAGCACACGGAAAGACAAATTTTGGTATAGTTACGCCATTGGGTCATGTAAAACAAGTTCTAGTACTTCATTACATTAATAAAATAACGAATACAGCTCGATATTTCAAACCCCTATTATTTTATTACGTCAGGGTGATATTTCTTTGATTTTGTCGAATATATTTTCTCAGTGAAATAATAATAAGGTATTTTTATTTCAAATAAGATAAAATTTTGCGTTTCTGTATCTTACATTTTAGCTACTTCTATTGAATTGTGATCTTAAAGATGTATTTGCTAATAAAATAAAGATACACTTAGTATGTTTGTGGTCGTATATAAAATTTAGTTGAAAGTACAGCATTGTACTAGTTTTCGTCGAAATCGTAAAAAAAATTGGCGACGAATACATCATGGCATGTTTTAAAAAAAAAATTAAATGTGCTCGTTCGTTCAGAGTTATAAATAGTTTATATCGACAGCTGCGAGAGTGCGAGATATAATTAGATTTTGATAACCCTTTTTTACGTTCAGTGCCTGTCGTATTATGACGACACTAATCCATTTTTATTAGGAACTTGATCTTGAAACTGATTTACCAGAAAAATACAACAATCTCATTATCACTCTGTAAACGTGTTGTTAATAAAATTATGAAAATATAATATATATTATAATGTAGGTGATTTAAAATTTAATATTGATCACCCAGTTAGCGAAATTCCACCATGATTATTTAATTTCATTATAAGTTTCCATATCATTAACGTTCTTTTGTCAAATATTGTAATACTTATATTGTCACAGGTTTCGCCAAGTCTACACAGTTAATTTGCAAATTTTTTTCCAACTACTTGAAACTTATAACAAAAAATGATTAAAATAAAGAATATCTTTGAAATTTTTTTCTTGTCCATTAAACTTGACATATTTCGATAATTAAATAAAAAAGTTAATGATACAAACTTTTTTGTGTAAAAACTCTTTCATCGTTTGCTGAATATCATTGATAAACAATATTACTCCATACTCTATTTGACCACAGACAATTCAAAAGACAAATAATAAAAGAGTATATAAAGCGTGTTAGCGTCAAAATCAAAATCAAAATCAAATTATTTAATCAAAGTAATTCTATTTGTCCCGATTTATACACACATTCTTATTAAAACTGTTGCGGAAAGGAAACCATCCGTTAAGTTCCTCGAGCGCATATAGGCCGATAGTCCTTCTTAATGAAGTTGGCAAGGCATTCGAAAAGATCTTTGCTACTCGCCTCACCCAACACCTAGAGGGGGAAGGGTCAGGTCTCACAGACTCTCAGTGTGGTTTCCGTAGAGGCTGATCTACGATCGATGCCCTGGAAAACCTGAAAATCCTCACAGCGGAGGCAACAAACAGAGGGGAGGTAGTGCTGGCGGTCTCGTCAGACATAGCGAACGCCTTCTACAGCCTCTCTCATTAGACACTGCTGGTGCTACAGGTACTTACCAGTCATGATTGCTTCGGCAAATACTTGTACTGAACTGTTGGCTGTGAGCCGTCGGCCAGATGTCACGAACGTGGTGCCTCGTCAGGCACAGCCACCACACGTTGGCAGACCTCTCACTGGCAAGTTTTGTAGAAGCAATACTTTCCAGGGAGCAGGCCTGGAGAGCGGTTGCCTTCATTTGCGAGACTGTTATCTCGCTTAAAGAGGCACGACAAAGGGAGAGGGTGAGTGCCGCCGAAACACTCCAGCCCCGACGAAGTGGTGCAGAAAACAGAAGGTTCATACAACCCCACCCCCTGTAAAGCCGACTGCAACCGACTGCAAAAGAGGAATGCCTTAACGAACTTCTGTATCCCCACTCATGGTTGATAGAAATCCCGCGTGGGCATTGCGAGTGCGTACCCTCTCGGAGACACACACTCCCGATCCCACTAGCCGGGGTGCGTAAATGTATTTCACAGCGATAAAAAGAATACATTATAATAGTCAATGCAAAAACGTATTTCATTAAATGCTTTCTTTTAATAAACATCGAATCGCAACACATATATTGTTTTGTTATATTTCAACAAAATTACGCAAGTATTTGACAAATTATACACGTAAATCTTCCTCAAGAATCACTCTTCTTTTACAGCCTCGCCGGCGCAGTGGTGCTAGTACTCGTTTTGCTAGCAGATACCCTGGGTTCAATCCTCGGTTGGACGAATTTGGGAAATTTTATTATAATAATAAGTAAGGATAGTTCTTTCTTACACAAGTATATTCACTTTAAACATTGTCCTGACGATGTAATCTACAAAAACAAAGTAATTCTCAAGGTGCCTCACTCCTTTATGGTGCTAGATTAGATTTTACTCTCTTTTTCCTAGTCCCTATTATA
This sequence comes from Elymnias hypermnestra, assembly GCA_015832385.1. Taxonomy (NCBI): domain Eukaryota; kingdom Metazoa; phylum Arthropoda; class Insecta; order Lepidoptera; family Nymphalidae; genus Elymnias; species Elymnias hypermnestra. The sequence goes on along the minus strand of JACTOM010000034.1, from coordinate 427,216 downwards.
AATATTTAGGGCAATATCTCGCTAACGAATAAAAGACAATCGATAAAATAATTAGATTCCAATGATACTGCGAGGAAAACCTACTAGAGCTATAAAAAGAAACTTCACAATGTCCTTTATTGAATAAAGCGGCCTGTCGCGGCTGCAAATGAAATAACAGAAGCCAATATTCCCTATTGAAAGCAGTTACTGCCCAATAAACGTTCCTTTATAGACAGGAGCTAATAAATTCTCCGCTTCTCCGATCTAAATTCTTTCACAGTTATACAAATACTGTAGGATTTATTTCAAGTGATTTAACAAAATAAATATCGCTAAGTAGTTTTAGCTTCGTAGATAGTTTTATTTTATTAAGTTACACCAACAATGTAAGCACAAGAACGGAAAGGACTAGTAATACCAATTTTTGTAAATAATAAATCAATTACATCCATAAATTTGAAGGCAAAAACAGTAAACAAACCAGAAATATTTAAAAAAAAGTGAATTCCTATGCCATCTAGCATGAATTTTGTAAAGTCGTATAGAAATAAACCTTAAACCCTTTACTTAAGTTTAAAATAGATGGCGTTAAATATTGAATTAATCTTTGAAACATCTGTATCAACATCAAGTGACACTCACACATTCAGCTGACACTGTGTGTTTAATCTGAACTTGAGTGGATAAATAATTAAAAGTGCATGCGTACACAGTAAACATGTCAAAAGTAAACTTCTTTGGCATAGTGATTTTTTAAAAGTTTTGTTTACATTTATAGAACACTAACACTAACGCTCTCCTATAGGTTGGTACAGGTGCTTACCAGTCATGATTGCTTCGTCAAATACCTGGTATCAAACAGTTGGCTGTCAGCTGTCGGCCAGCTGTTGCGAGTGTGGTGCCTCCTTAGACACAGCCCACCACACGGTGGCAGAATGTCCAGCCTGGGGTTCTCAGCGACACGTTGTGAAGTAGCTGATCGGCACAGACCGCTCACTGGCTAGTATTATAGGTGCAATACTCACCAGGGAGCAGGCCTGGAGACCGGTTGCCTCCTTTTGGGATTCTGTCAACTCGCTCAAGGAGTCAGGACACACGGACAGGGTGAATGCCGCTGAGGCACTCCTACCCCGACCAAGGAGAGCAGGAAACAAGAGGCGGAGGTTCATACAACTTCTCCCCCTATAGAATATCCGTGAGCCGGCTACAACCAAGGTAATAGAGAGGAATGCCTCAACGAACCTCTGGCTCCGTCGAGGTGCGTAAATGTATTTCCCAACGACAAAAAAATATATATGTTAAGTGACATCATTGTTACTTCTGCTGGGAGTTCGTTTTAGAAACGTTTACCACTGAATGAATTGTCAATTTTATGTAGTTTACTACAATTTATAACAATTTTAATTCTTAAGTTCTTAAATATTAGGTGCATTCACTTTTCTTTGTAAAAGAGTCAATATTTATATGAAGTAAAACAAGTTTTCTAATATGTTCTTTCATAAGAGCCTTCACTTGACTATAACAAAAAAAGCAAAAAAGAATTTGCAAAATCCGTTCAGCCGTTCAACCGTAACCAAGTAAAATAGGAATTAATTTATATATACTGCCTCATTGGTCTAGTGGTTAGCATGTTCGACTACAGACATGAGGTCCTGGGTTCGAGTCCCGGGTCGGGCCAGTTCGAAATCGATATTGAGTTTTCTATTAAGATTTTCTCAATATTTGCCCGAAGTTGGGAAGTTGGCGGTGTGATTCACCCCCGTGCCTCGGAGAGCACGTTAAGCCGTCGGTCCTGCGCCTGATCTCTCTCTGCGGTCGTGTCGGATTCCCGTCGGACTATGAGAGTGAAGGAATAGAGAGTGCACTTGTGTACTATGCCTGCCAATCCGCAGTGGAGCAGCGTGGTGGGTCTATGCTCTAAAAACCCTCTCTCACATGAGCGAGGAGGCCTGTGCCCAGCAGTGGGACGTTAATGGGCTGCTATATACTTATTTTACGAAAACAAAATCATGGGTCATCCCGAAGTGTGACGTAACGTAGCCTTGGAATGCCCTACAATAATTAATATTGACAGCTGTCACTCGACAGCCGAATGATAACGAGGCAAAATGCCTGCTCGATACAAAAATAAACTTTCACTCATATTTCTTCCTATCGAACCGTGAAAACTATTTTAACGATGTCCTCGGCCCTGTATTTCAAAATTCTACATGAAAATAAAAAAATTAAAAGTGCGTGCGTACAAAGTACACATGTCAGAACTGAAACTTCATTAGCAAACTAATTTTTAAGTCTTATTTGTATTTATACAAATCTAAAATTTTAGATTTCCGAGACTCAGAGGAAAAAGGAAAATATGTTAGGAATTTAATGAATTTAACTGTCATTAAAATTTTAATTGTCGCAAATTAATTCCAATAATTTATTGGAATCTCAAATGACGAATTGTAAATCAAATTGCCACGTCTTTTCGCCTAAAAATAAAATAGTATATTAAATTATTAAATGACGAGTGGCAAATTAAAATGCTTGATGTTATTTGTGAATATTAAAACTACCTAACCTTCAAACGAATTAGCATAAAAAAACACTGCAAATCTTCGTGACGCTAATCACGCGTTTCATCCGTAAAAACTTTACCCTCATGCGCCTGAAGAAGTTTCACTTCCACAAAAAAATAGAATACAAAGAAAATGAAAAGAACTAAATATGTTTTTCACAGCAGTTTTCAATAAAGAGAACTCTTTCAGGCGTGTTTATTAAAGATGTCTAATGACTGCGAGTAACTGATTTTATCTGGTAAAGAATTCCATAAACTAATAACTTGTACAGTGAAAGAATTTTTGTAAACGTTAGTATAACAAACTGGATTTATAAGTTTATTTATGTCACCGCAGTAGAAGGTGAAACGTTCTTTAGTGGCGACCTCGCACCGGACGGCGCAGTGTAGGATGGGGTATGGATCAAGTACAGAACAGAATAGGGTAATAACAGAGCATGAAAGTTGCGACGTTGTTTGACGGATAGCCACTTGAACTAACGGTATTCACTCGTCGTCGCTTCCACCGATGGACGTCCACTGCTGGACATAGGTCTCACTTAATGACGTCCACAAGACCCCATCTTGCGCCGCCTGGCTCCAGCGGCTACCGGCGACCCTCTTTATATCATCGGTCCACCTTGTGGGGGGCTGCCTACACTGCGCCGTCCGGTGCGAGGACGCCACTCCAGCACCTTCGGTCCCCAACGTGCATCGGTCCTTCGGACTATGTGCCCCGCCCATTGCCACTTCAGGTTCGCGATTCGTAGGACTATGTCGATGACTTTCATTCTACTACGGATCTCTTTATTCCTGATTCGATCACGAAGAGAAACTTCGAGCATATCTCTCTCCATCGCACGCTGAGTGACTCTGAGCTTCCGCAGGAGGCCCATAGTCAGCGACCACGTCTCAGAACCGATGACCTACGGACTGGCAACACGCACTGTTCGAAGACTTTGGCCTTCAGGCACAGAGGGATTTCGGACGAAAATAGTTGGCGTAGCTTCCCATACGGTATTCACTAATGTGGTCAAATTTTCTTCTGCCAAATAAGCCTAAATTTTGTAGAGGGCTTACGAGTGAAGAGATGGTGCCATACTTTAGGTCCCGCATTTAAATTTACGCAGACGAAGTAGCGCAAAATACTCTTCAAGGGTTATTGTAAACGTCTTAACGTTAATATTCTTATACCAATTAAAATGGAAAGATTATCGAAGTATCGTCATTACAATCAACATTGCCTTTGGCCTTTTAAGAAGCATATTACATCTCATAGAAAAAGTTGTATTTACAGAGGCTGTGGGACGCCTACTCAGCAAACATTTACAAAGGACCCAACTTTATTGGAATATGGTATAATTGTTTTTCGTCCTGTGACTTTAGGATTGGCTATTACTATTGGTTTTAACTTTACTAGTCCATAGTGATGAAACTACCCTAAATATAATAAAACAAAGGTCTGTCTTTTCACTATAAGCTCAAAGTACTGAACAGATTTTCATGTAATTTTCACCAATGGATAGAACTGCTCGTGAGAAGGGCTTAGGTATATAATTTTCAAGGTTTTATAAATTAAATTGCCGTAAATGAGACAAGATACGAAGACAATCATTGAAAGCGTCGGAAAACGACCTTATATATCTAATAAAATACTACCTGATGGTATACTCCTCTATTATATATCTACAAAAAGTCTGTAACATACTTTAATTAGCGTTCAACAAAAAGATTTAAGCAGTCCTTTATCCATTAGAGATATAATCAAAGCAATAGGGGAAAGTCCCACAGTAACGTAAGTAGCAGCCCATCAACGTCCCACTACTGGGTACAGGCCTCGTCACTCCGAGGAGCGAGGGTTTTTAGAGCATAGACCCACCACGCTGCTCTACTGCAGATTGTGTACTATACACAAGTGCACTCTATTCCTTCACTCTCATAGTCCGATGTGACGGGAATCTGACACGACCGGAGAGATATCAGGCGCAGGACCTACGGCTTAACGTGCTCTCCGAGGCACGAGGGTGGATCACACCGCTGACATCCCAACTTCGGGCAAATATTGAGAAATCTTAAAGAAAACTCAATATCTATTACGGCATCCACTACCAGCCAGTAATTAGTTCTAATATTCTATAACGATTGGAGCTGACGGTCGTAATGCTATTAGTGTGATATAGTCTAGCAAGTAAATACAGCGCGTGGTGGCAACATGTCACGACAAGTTTCTTGACAGTGCGAAGATATGTTGGACTATATATAATACCAAATAATGTATATAACTACCAAAGTTCTGTTGGAGATTTTTCGGGTTCAAAGAACGAATTTGCAACAAGTCAAACCAGGTATGTATTGGTTATGTATATGGCCATTATAAAATATGTTTCAAAATAACTTTTGTTTATACATTTGTCTCTGTAGCCGTACATAATCTGTTTCCTACAATAACGGCCACAATACTGTCCCCCAGTACCGGCAATTGAATAAGTTCGTGTCTAAGTAGTTTAGTTTGCTTACAGGTACACAAATATGTCAGACGACAAGTGATGGTAGAAAGAGAGAGAAAAAAGTACCTGGGAGTTTCGCTTCTGCTTTTTTGCGGCGATTTATCATTCATAAGGTCAGATTTGACCCACGTTATATCTCAAACAGAGGTTGTCATTGACGAACCCGTTGACAATTTGAAAGCCATAATGACAGAACTCTCAACAGTTCCTGATAATTTGAAGATGAGACCCCATACAGAAAGATGCTGAAAGAGAAAGGAGCAGCTAAAAAAATTCTTGAATCGTCTTAACGAAAAAGAGTTTGCTTTCAGGAAAGATATTACCAAGAAAGGTAAGAATTTGGTTTCAGATAGAGATGTTAGCAAGAAAATCAAGTGAGATAAAACTTGACTCTTTCTTGTAGACCAAATGCCTTTGTTCTGTGGAAAAAGAGATACTATGTGGAAACTGCATTTTTGGGTCCACGAAGATTATGCGGATATGATAGAGCTATCAATCCAATATACATGGGGCAATTGCATACATGGGACAACTGGTTATATATTTACTGGCCGAACCTGGAGGCCAATTTTTCATTGTCTTCAAATTCCTATAATATAGTTGATTATTTCTAAACTATTTCTACATTGCAAAAGAGTTTCTTCAAATATTTGAAGAGGTATTAACTTACAGTACTTGGGTATTATTGATCATAAACCTTAAGGCACTGGAGGTCTTTTCCTTACATGATGGTGTATTCCTCTTAATAGATCTACCAAAAAATCGAAGAAGGCATATATCTGCTAGCATCATACCCATTATCCATATCTATTCTATCTTGAAGAAAATGGTCACTTACAATGCGTTAATTAGAATTATATTCAAACGTTTATAATATTTGTCATTTTTAACATAAATACGTTAGTTTCTAGAGGCAGGGAGTGTGGGACTCGTTGGCAAGGCCAGAATACCCACTATAACCCAGCGACACCCTCCTCACCCTGAATTGGAAGTGTCAGAGGCTCCCTTGCGCATTCACTCTGACACTCCCGGAAGATTGTGCAGCGTGGAGACCTCAGCGTCACCTCATTGTGTTGCTGATCAGCGGCATTCTCTCACTGGGGAGCATTACATGTGCGAAGCTCTCCAATGATAGGATGTGAGTATCTTTCTTCTGCGAGCCTGTAGTCTCGCTTAAGGAGGCCCATGAGCGAGAGAAAGAGAATGCAGCGGATGCTCCTCGTTACTGCCAAAGGCGTCAGGGTACTAGGCGACGCGTGTTTGCGCGCCTCCTACCGCCTCCTAGAATCCACGGTTGGACTCATCAGAGGTACCACGGACGAATGCGAAAGTTGAATACCTGGTGCCTCACTTATGGATGAATAGGGTTCCGCTGGGTATTGCGAGGTCTCCTCCAGTGTCGCCGAGTCCCACATTGCTGACCTACAGGTTCGGGTTCGTTCCTAAAAGCATTTCCCAACGAAAATAAAGGCGTTCCATACAGAAAAGATTGTCAAGCCGTAGTCTATAGTAATGTATTTCTATTTTTGATTGTATTATCAAATGGGTCGATAAGCAGAGGTATAAAAACTCATTGTGTATTATGATGTATATGATGATACTACTCCACTTCTGGCTGTAATGCGACGATATACAAAAAGTTACAGTTTAACTTTTAAATATGTCAGATGGCTAAGGAAAGTCATTACTAAGCATTAAAATTTTTTGGAGCTCATGAACTGATTTCCTTTATGAATACACATACACCAGAAATCCACTTGGCAACGGAACGTACCTATTTCGGATTCGAGGAAACGCGCAATAAGAAATGTGACTTATATTAACATTATAATAATACTAAAAGCTCGTAACAGATTTGCGATATGAACTCGGATTCTTGTCCTAATTTTCAGTATATTTCTCTTCCTCATAACACTGATCACGGTGCGACATGTTTATATAGTGTCACTCTCAGCTGAGATATATAATCACTCAAGAAAATTTGCTTCATTTTAAGAATGTCAGTATATTCTGTCATAAAGTCTCAGTATTACTGCTTTTCAACAATAACGTGTCCGTTTCTAATAGCTAACTTAAAGAATAACGAATTTTCTACTATATATCATTTCTTATTTAACCCCACCTAAATACACTCAAAAAACTTTCATCAAAATCAGTCAAGTTATTAAGGAAGAATTTAGTCACAAACACATATAGAAGAATTATATTAATTTAGGACCTCGCTGTTGCAATGATGCAAGTCTCCAGTAAAACAAATTTCCAGGCAGGGAAAATTTAGGCAATTGTTTTTGTTAATTTTGTGCAGCTCTGGTCTGGTGGGCTTCGGCTGCTGGCCGACTGGGCTCTGGTCCAAAAATAGAAGGATAACCTCAGATCTCCTGTAACTAACGTAGCGAGTATGGTGAAGAGCCGTCCTCACCTGGAATAGTGGCTTTCCTAAGAGCATTGGACGTTCTCCAGCTTGGTTCCGGTTTTACCGTCAACGGGAGCTATCAATCGACTCAGCAAATCACACTGTTGCAGATTGTTCAATTCTCTCCAGATTTAGGGCACGAGTGGCCTTCTACTGCCTAATAATAATAAACGAGTCCCACGAGCGAGAAAATTAAAATGCAGTAGATGCTCCCTCACAACACCGAAGGAGGAACGATATTAGGTGACGCATATTTGTGCACCTCCTCCCTTCTCCGTGAATTCTCAGTCTAACTATAGATGATTCCGCTGGGTTTTAGTGATTATTAAGAGGACCCCTCCCTCGCCAAGTTCCACATTCCTGACCCATGTCCCGAGGCTTGCGCTTACGAGCATTTTCCAGCGAAAAGAAAAGGATTCGCTTGCTGCTAAAGACGTATCGCCATATCGCCAAGCAAAAGTTCCGGTAAGATGTTGCGTTGAAACCATGAAGAGTTAATTATTTCTGGTTTTGGGCGCTACCATGTCAGCCCACATCATCACCATCAGGTCCAATTACACTCAAGGCCTGTCAGTATTAAAAGAAATAAAAAGCCAAATTACATTGAAAAATTCATGAAAACATTCTACTACACTATAAAAGGAGAAGCACTAATGAAAGCATTCCCAACGTACGTTTCATGAAAAATGTAATAGAAAAGATTATGTTATAGTAATATTAAAATTTTTGCTACTACATAATATTTCGTAAATTAAGCTCATTAAATGAATCCACATTTCTCGTAACTTATATTTTTAATAACATAAATGTCTTAAGGTTTTGGTCTTATATTCGCTATGTTTAACAAAAGCCATGATGATACATGGATTGATTGACTCTTTTAATAAAAAGAGTGAATGTACATAATATAACATAGGAAACAAAAACAAACTTGTTATAAATTCTAGTAGGCTGCATAAAATTAACAACTCATTTAAGGGTAATTGTATAAGTTTCTATAATAAACTCCCACAAGACGTTCTAAAGATGTCAATTAATAAATTCAAAATCTTTGTTAAAAGAAAGTTGATAGAAATATCATATTATAAGTTACAAGATTACTTAGACGATAGAAACGCGTAGAAGTGAACGAATCGCGCTAATTTGAATTGGATTATATAAAACCTATATGATATTGTAATGATGATGGTAACAAAAATATACAAAATACCCGACTAAGTTTGTTGTGGGCTCTTCTCAGACCAGGGTGCGAAGGAGCCCTCGTAACTTTAGATTTTAAGTCGTTCTTTAATACCATCATCAGACGTACTTTAGAATTATTGTGTGAAAAATGAATTTAAACGATTCAAAAGTGCTGTGATAGGCCTACTTGAATAAAGATATTTTGATTCGATTTGATTTAATTAAGTGTCACGTGGTTTGAGGCCTGGGCAGGCACCTCCAAGTCCTATTTGTAAATCTTATGCACTTGTTTATTTAGGCAACAGAATTTTCTAACTAGTTTTAGGAGGTAGTTACGTCTTTCAAGAAAGTACACGAAATAGCTAAAAGAAAGAAGAAAAATTTCATTATACACGTGTATAAATGTGTTTTTAATATTAACAATGAGAAGCCGGTTAATGATTTTGCCATTTTCAATTAAATTTCATCGCAAAAGATGGAATTTGTTTTTTGCTAAAACGTGATATTGTCGCAACGTGGCCATTGTTAATTATTCACGTTTTCGTGCTCAACGGGTTAATGAAAATGCTATTCACAGAAGTTTTCCAGCAATTTTTACAAAATGACACTCAATTGAATTTTTATATAACTTAAATATTTATAATTTGAACAATTTACATAACTTAAATATCTATTATTTGGTCATGGCGTTCCACTATGCTGATGTAATGATACATTCCATACTATAGATAGTTGGGTGGCAACACTTAAAACACCAACTCACATTAACTAAAAACTCTCCACTATAAACGCAACTTGCAATATACTAACAGTTACTTCACTATTTTAATTTATACAATTTGGCGCTATTCCTGTTTAAAACAACACAACAAAGCAGCTGGAAAGACGTCCACAAAATTGTTCCGTTCGTTAAAGTTACCCCGTCTTGCATAGCATTTCGTAATATTGCACAATGGTTTTTGGTACATTTAAGGTTTGCCACTATATTACTCAATAACTCCCAACATTTCAGAGTTATCAGTGTTATTACCAATCTATCTATAGTCTTACACAAGGTAGTAATGCGAAAACATTGGGGGTGGTACAAAGGAATAGAATTTTAGTACGAACGCCTATCGCCTATTGGTTAATAATGTAAGCATATTCTTCTCTTACCCAAGTACAGTTTGTAATTAAAGTGTCACATACATTGACAATCCAACGTGTAATTAGATGGTGATATAAAAAAGGTATATTCTCCCCAGTAAGGTACCAAATGCAAATACACATCATGGACTAGCAAATGAACTTCATAAAACATGAAACATTTAAAAAATCTTGAAGAAAGAACAGGTTTTTTCCATTTTTGGCCTTCGGAAGCTGATAAATATAAAAAAAAAATATTTCTTTAATCTCTATTATGAGTTCACACCCTCCCTATACACCTTATTCAATGATGAAATTGAACTATTAATAAAATACGTTTATAACTAATTCATATACATTTTTGTATAAATAGGGAATAATTGTAGAGCGCTTTCTAATAAAAGCTCACATAAAAAGTAGTAATGTCTAAGCTTATTTATTTAAAAAACATAACTAATATTTCGCTCATACGACTCACAAATCCTTGAAAATTATTAAAAGCTTTGGAATATTATTAAAAAAGAAGAAAATAAATAATTAAAATATTGTGCAATCTTTGGGAAATATGGATTTTTATTGACCTTAATAGATACTTAACCTTTTTTAAATAACAATAACAAAAATTATTTCTCCGCAAAAGAGAAACTATTTCTATTAATCTAGTTAGAATACGTAAACGAGTACGTTTGTCTTGGGCAATTACTGTCACCCACAGAAAACATGCAGAAAGAAATCGAAAGGAGAATAACCAACACTTGGAAGAGATTCTGGTCATTGAGTAAAAAAAATAAAAATAAAGAGATGCCAATGTCAGAGAAGCGAAAAGTGTTCAACACTTGCATATGTGACATACGCTTGCCATTTCTGACATACGCTTGCCAAACTTGGGTCCTAACCGAGCACCAACACAAATAAAATAAATTTCTGTCAGAATGGAATAGAGAGAAGTGTATTTGAAGTTAGGTGAATACATAAAATAAATAAAAGAACAGACCAAATTTAGAAAGTACAATCAGTTTGCAGAAAATGAAAATGACGGGACGGGACGGGACACATGATGAAGGAGAAGAAAGACAAATTAACGAAAATATTATTATTTTCGTTATATGACAATTAAATGGTACTTCAGGGAAAGTAAAAGAAGTAAAGGAAGACCAGTAAATCGATAGGAAGACGACCTGAAGAAAGTAGCAGGACCAGATGGAAGGCATTAGACGAGGCCTTTGGCGGAAGACAAGCTGTGAATAACCAACCGATTCCCGAGAAAATAGTTTAAGTTTATATGCTTCTATTAATTATGCGTATAAGCAATAGTGCCTTTTTATTTTATAACCTGGATTAATATTTAGAAAAGTGTACAATAAATAAAGTATAAATATAATGGTAATATACAATTAACCATGATAACATTATATCTAACCTTAACATTAATACATAACAAATAAAAGTAATTAAAATACGCTATCAGGAGTATATGGATGGGATCGCATAAGGCTGGCAACGTTACCTCTTTGGACAGCGATACTGTCCGAAGTACCACCCGGCCTTAGAGTACACGGGTGGCATCACCTAAGTGAGATGAAATTTCTTTAAAAAAGCCTCAGGAACCCACGGTCCCAATGTGTTCACTCCAATGTGGGATGGTGCAAGCGTATCGACACTTCTAACATCCCACACCAGTGACCTTCCTTTTTTCCAAGCCATCAACGATATATCATCAGGTGTCTTACCATCATCACGTGCAATTCCATTTTATATAGAGAAAACAGCAATAACGCCGCTTGTATCCAGCGGCTGCCAGCGACTCTCCTGATGTCATCGGCCACCTGGTGGGGGGTCTGGCGATGCTACGTTTTTCGGTGCGAGACTGCCTCCCTAGCACCTTGGGGCCATAACGTCCATCGGTTCTGCGAACTATGTGCCCTGGCCATTGCCACTTCAGCTTTGCAAGTCGGTAGGCTACGTCGGTTACTTTAGTTCTCCTACGGATCTCATTTCTAATTTGATCACGTAGGGAAACCCCGAGCATAGCCCTCTCCAGTGCCCGCTGAATGACTCTGAGTCTTCTTACGAGCCCCATAGTCAGCGGCCATACCTCGGAACAACATGTAATCGTAACCAATAAAGGCTGATTTATTTAATTTAATTTATTTATACTTCTAATAATTCGTAGGAATGAATATGATATTCACATTTCGATCACCTCTATTTTATTCAAATTAACAAAAAACTGTTATTTGGATTTGAAATTGAGTTTGAATTGGGATTCTCTTTAACAAAAAGGGAATTTAGTTTTATCGCAAATTAATTTTCTACGAAATATTTAAAGACGAAAAATTTGTTTGCATAGGATAATTAAATTCAGTGTATATCTGCCGAAACGTATTTGAACAAGTCCTTGTTTAATAAAATGGTGTTTTAAACGTAACATTTAAAATAATTTAATAACGTAATATTTGACTTGATTTGCCGTATATTTCATTTACAATCAACCTATGATGATTAAGAGACGCGCAGTCAAATTCCATGTAGTCATCGTTGGGTTTTCTTTATACAAATGTTCTTTACATTTCTACTTCCGAATATTTTTGTTATTTATTTTTATACTTGGACATATGGAAAAGATTACATTAGTCACTGTCACGTCGTTCATGAAATCACTACTAGGAGTATTAGTAAATTAAAAGTAAAAAGATACAATAAAAAAATAAAAATAATCTAAAAAGCTACTGACAATTGAGAACACAAAAGTGTACCATTAAAACTTTATATTTAAAAATGTATTGCAACAGAATTGATGAATGTTGTGGGGTTATGATTTAATATGCATTTGTAACAGAAACGTGTACTATACTAATTTTGATATTGTAATTAAGGAAAACCATTCAAATAGCACAACCATATTCGTGTAATGGGACAGGATTTTAAATGATAACTCAGTAAACGCTCTACCAAATCTTCATACGATTTTATTGTATCAAAACATCATAAGATTTAATATACGTAAACAATTTGTTTTCAATTTAACTTATCCCCAATGGAGACGAGCATGTCGTGGAGGTGACAATCTCCAAATAAGATTCCTCTCTCTTAGACCCGAGTGCGTATGAACGTGTCATATCACTCACGACACAATTTGTTTATAAAGAGGACAATATTTCGAAACGTGTGCGTATTGCGTGGAGATTTAATATGTATGACTTTTGTGTGATGTGGTTTTCTTTGCCAAGAGTAATAGAATTAGTTTCCTATTTACTTTCCTGTCGACACTATTACATACAAAATCGAACAAGTTAAAAAGTGGCTAAACAAATTCAGAACTTATTCCGACCACAACTACTCATCTTATACAAAGCTCAGGAATAATGTAGCCATTTGAGGAACGGTTCAGCGCAGGCCAGAATGAGTACCAGCTGCAGGCTTTGGATACGATAGATAAACGAGCCGAAAGACTGTTTGGTAACGATTCCTTATGGCACGCAAAACTGCAGAACTTCCAACATCGGCGTAATATCACCAGCATGTCTGTCTTTTATAGGATATCCTTCGAGGAATGTTCTCAGGATCTGCATAATACAGTACCAGCAGCACCGTTTTACAATCGCATCCCTTCCTTTCCAGTAGCAACACCTGTATACCCTACGCACTCGTCTACTTCAGTGCTGCATTTGGCCAATAGCCTTACACGGATGTGAAGTTTGGACTATCAAGGAAGACACTCGAAAACGTATAGAGGCTTTCGAAGTGAGGACATATCGGCGCATACTCTCCGTCAGTTGGACGGAGAAAAGTCGGTCAAAACCGCAAGCTATTACAGGTCATCAAAAGAGTTGCCTACCTTATTCATGGGTATGCAGTTGATCATGATGGGCATGGGCTCGGTGTTAGTCGTCGTAAGAAATCGTGGCTCCGCAAAAGTCGTGATTGGACTGGTGTCACAAGTGCTGCCAAATTATTTCATCTTGTACGCAATCGAGAAAATTCTTACAGCTGATGTTCAACCTTCTGTAATTGGAGAGGAACAAAAACAAGAAGAACCTCCTGGGGGCATCAGGATTTTTATGCTTAAATTGTAGACTTCTCAGTAATTAGCATGAAATGGTTCGAAACATCTTTCCTGATCCTTACAGCAAAACTATGTACTATACACTTTTTTCTGTGTGACCCGGATCCTAAAACAGAAATCATTTCAAGACAAAGGTGAATAAGTACATTGTAGGCAAACGCATACCATCTTTAAAAAACGACAGACAATAAAGGACAAAAAAAGTACGTCTGCTCGCTCGTGTTTTATAATAACAGAGTTCCCCTGCGTACTTCGCGAAATCCTGCACCACTGGTCACTCATAGACCCTACCGTACTAATCTTGGATGATACCAAGATTGACTAGGACATAATAAATATAACATTCAGTAAGTTTTATTTGTTTTTAATTATATGGTTTTCCTTCACCGAAAAGCACAACGTTGAATTAGGTCTTAGATAATTAGTTATAGCTTAAGCCTAAGTATTTTTTAATAAATCCAAACTTGGATAAGAAGGGGACACCCCCTATTTTTTAGTCTTTTGAATATATATGTCGGAGTGCAAGTCTGTGGATCGCTGGTCCGTGTGTAATAGTCTGTGGAACGCTGGCGCCATCTGTTTATCAGCGTGGGGGCTTAGTGAATAAGTGGCAGTCCGGCGCGTCTCTCGGCAGTTCTCGCTTGGCGGTCGACCGGATCAGTCGACTATTGAAACTGTTCCTAGCTATTATTGTTGATGAGTTTGTGTAAATTGATATCGGGAATATTAAGTGATTGAACATTATAATCCGAGTTAATGTAACAAAGTGTTTGATTGCAACAACATTAGCCACGAACGCCCACAGTATAAAAAATTAAATGGATCCCATTAATGACGATGTCGGCGGAGAAACCTACGCTCCTGTGCTTTATGCTTCTCCGTTCTCTCTTATTCTCCGACATATATATTTCGTAGAGTTTAGTATTATTATATAAGTGCTCGACATAGTAATTTTGTGTAATTTAACAACCGCTAGTTTAGTTTTAGTAGTAGTTCTGACATGTAATTATGTTGCTAGTTTATAAGTTGTAAATAAATAAATATATAAAATTCATTTAAGGGTACACATCACGATGGCAATATGTTGTAGTTTGTCGATATTTCGACCGGGTCATATAATAAAGTAAGAATAATATATAAAAGATTTCTTAAAGTGTACTTTAATATTAGCCACTTTACTAAAGTTGTTGGAGTGAAAGCACTACTCAAAGTTATAAAGGGGACTTTATGATATATTGTCATATTATTGAGTGGGTACAAGTTTAACAAGGCACTTTGTGACTTCACAAGCTCTCTATATTATGGTGAAACAAGTAAACGAATTAAGTGCCGCATTGTTTCCTTAATTTCAAAATAATTTGACTTATATATGTCTATTTATAAGGTCAAATGATAAAACCGCCATAAACAATGAAGTTTTATTTATTTATTTGAAGGCTAACATTGAATACGATCCTTTAAGGTAAGTAGTAGCTTATTATAGGCCCAATATTGGGTACAGAGGACAGAGAATTATAGAGCATAGACCCAACTCTATGCTAAACTATGTGTTACTTTCATTTTTATAAATTGGTAATCCCACTTACGGGCTAACTTCGAAGACCTCGCTGGTGCAGTGGTGTGAGTAGTTGCTTTGCTAGCAGAGGCCCCTGGTTCGATCCCTGTCTGATTCTGGGCTGGTGGTAGGCTTCCAGCAACCAGAAAAGACTTACCGCCAAGCAAAGAGATTTATGTTTCGGTACAATTCTGTGTAGAAGCCCTAAGAGGTGTACCGCCTTTTACCAGATTAGCACGCTTTTCTTAGACTGTATCATCACTTACCTTCAGGTCAAGCGCTAAAGTGGCAGCAATAATAAAAACTCTGCTTGCAATTTAACTATGTAACGTTCGCAATAAAACTTCATTACTAATAAAAAGCTATGTAGACAGTTCGCTATTAGCTCATTCAAAATATGTATATATATTTGTATTTAAATGTCCATTTTTGGAAATATATTGACATTGGGATAAAGTACGAGTAAGTAAGGTAAGGTAAGCAGCAGCTTAATGGAGCTGCTAACTGCCTCATTGATCTAGTAGTTAGCATGCTCGGCTACAGACAAGAGGCAATTCAAAAATCAATGGTGAGTTTTCATTTAAGATTTTCTCAATATTTGCTATCAATTTAGTTGGGAAGTGGCGGTGTGATCCATACCCGTGCCTCGGAGAGCACGTTAAGCCGTCGTTTCTGCGCCTGATCTCTTTCCGGTCGTGTTGGTTCCCCGTCACATCTGACTATGAGAGTGAAGGAATAGAGAGTGTACTATGCCTGCCATTCTGCAGTGAAGCAGCGTGGTGAGTCTATGCTCTAAAAACCCTCGCTCTTTGGAGTAAGGAAGGCCTGTGCCTAGCAGTGAGACGTTAGTGGGCTGATACTTACTTTTACTTACTTAAGTAGCAGCTGATTTACCTCCTACTAATGAGCACAGGTCTTCGCACACATAGGAGAAAAGATTTTGGAGCATAGATCCACCACGCTGCTCCAGTACGGAAAACACATGTTTCAGGATTACTCTCGCATTATGCAGCTTTCCTCACGCTATTTTCCTTTACCGAAAAGCACAATGATGGATTGCAAAGAACATCAAATCCAACTCCTGAACACACCAAAAATAAAAGAATTTGTTGCCGCATGTTAGCTATAGCTTAATCTTAAGTATTTTTTAATAAGTCCTGACTTGGACAAATTAGAAAACATCCCTTACAAAATTTTCCCTGTCGGGAATCGGGTCCACGACCAGCGAAGTAAATACCAGCACCATTACCATTCACGTGCGCTTTCAAAAGATAGAGCTGTATAATTTTTCGTAAAAATATATTAACGATTGTTAACTGGAACAAGTTACATGGAGAAAGTGTGAACTATATTTAATGGTTGAAAAAGTATTGACATTGAGAATTTAACCTTGGCCGTGTAGTATTGTCGAATCTACAATAAAGAATCAAATAGTTATTTCAAACATTTCTATTCATACTTGCTTTGAACACCTTTACAGAATGCCTACAGAAGGAACGAATGAATATCATTTTCTTGTACGTGATTTGACGTCGAAATATCTGACACAATATACATTTCTGATCCCTTTTACCTTTCCATTGAGACCTTTCTAAGGCTTTTCTATAACAGGTTTATTTGTTCTGAGAAAAATAGTGAGTGGATTTAGACAGTAGGTAATACCCATGAAATTCAGTGTATCCTTTAACAGCTTTATAAACATAATTCTTATGTATGCAACTGAAAACCTCTTAAACTGATTGACCGATTGTTTGAAATATCTTTTGTGTTTTCAGGAGTTCGATTTATTGTTCTTTGCACTCCATCATTGTACTCTTCGGTGAAGAAAAACATTGAGGAAAGCTCCATATCGCGAGATTAGTTCTGGGATATGTGTAGTCTGCCAACCAGCGGATGAGTAGCGTGGTGGGTTTATGCTCCCAAATCCACTCTCCTGTGAGTGAGGAGACCTGTGCCCATCAGTAGAAAGTAGTTCCTTACCTTTTTTTACCTCATCTTTTTTTTCTCTTTATTTAAGGAGCTTAGTCACTATGCGACTATGTCACTCCGTTGGTTAAACATAATATGCAATTAAATATAATTTCGACTTATCATCTAGCCTTAAAATAAATGTTAACTAATTTAAATACAATTTCTGTCTTCTTACAGTAAGGGTATGCTAATAAGGTAATGAAGTCGACTATATCTAACTTATATCCTAGTTGTAGAATACAATTACTTCTAAATGCTTCGTTCCGCACACACTCCATCAAGACATGATATATATCTTCAATTACCCACAAGTGGAGCAATTGGGAGTATCAGATTTCCTGATTAAATTCGCAAATTTATTTGGGGAATGTGTCCAGAACGAAGCCTTACGCTATTATAAGATCTATTCGATTTAATTTCCATTTCTCGAACCAACAAAATTTCCACGGCTGCGACTGCAATTTTTTGCACCAAATGCCCCTCTCCTTTGACCGCTTATCAAAATACTCGGCCCAAAGAGAAAAGCAATCGGTTTTGACTTGCCCAAATATGTCTAAAAAAACTGGATCTAGATGCACACTCTCACTATCTATACAGGCTCGTTTAGCCAGGCTGTCTACCGTCTCGTTTCCTACAACACTCACATGAGATGGGATCCATTGCAACCATACAGTTTTGGAACCAGAAGTAAGGGATAACAACAGTTCCAAAATCCTATAGGCTATCGGTGTGCCTCGAAAAGTCGAGCTACATCGAGCCAAATGTTGCAGAGCGCTTCTAGTTCTAGAAACTGGCAAAATTACAAAATTGTTGGAATTAACAATTTCTATGTAAACTAAGGCTTGAGATAGAGCAATGAGTTCTGCAACATTATGCAATGGGACTTATCTAACCGTAATTTAATATTACTACTATTTTGGTTGCCTGCCAATCCGCAGTGGAGCAGCGTGGTGGGTCTATGCTCTAAANAGGCTGTCTATCGTCTCGTTTCCTACAACACCCACATGAGATGGGATCCATTGCAACCATACAGTTTTGGAACCAGAAGTAAGGGATAACAACTGTTCCAAAATCTTATAGGCTATCGGTGTGCCTCGAAAAGTCGAGCTACATCGAGCCAAATGTTGCAGAGCGCTTCTAGAAACTGTCAAATTACAAAATTGTTGGAATTAACAGTTTCTATGTAAACTAAGGCTTGAGATATAGCAATGAGTTCTGCAACCATTATGCAATGGGACGTATCTAATCGTAATTTAATATTACTACTATTTTGGTTGCCTCCCAATCCGCAGTGGAGCAGCGTGGTGGGTCTATGCTCTAAAAACCCTCGCTCTTCGGAGTGAGGAGGCCTGTGCCCTTACTATTTTGGTTATCAACCTCATCTTATTTACTCTATCTTCCAAAGAGGACATTCTGTCATTAAAGTTTTTTGTAATGTAATGTTTTCCTATTGGGTTAGCAATTCTGAGGAAAAAATAGTCAAATGAAAAAATAGTTTATATATTAACAAATAGTTATATGAATAATTAGTTTAGTAAGATTATTTTTTTGTCACAGTTCTTCATCTTTAACAGTATATATCCGTTATAATATTAATTAGAAAATATTTTAAATAATTAGTCTTTTAGCTAGATACACCAAATAAAACTACATTAGTTTTAAAAGAAGATAATATATATAATTTAAATCAATATACATAAAATCCCTCCAACGTACCGTATTGCTCCTCCTCTCTACAATGTGAAGAGGCCTGGACCCAGCAGTGGACTGATTATGGACTGTTAATAGGCTGCTACTTACTTTTTTTTACATAAAATCTAAAATTTTCCTACATTTCCCGGTAGAATTAACAGACTCAGGATGCGACAATTAGTCACCGTAAAATATCTCTATAAAACTCTTTAAAACCTAATTACAGCTCCCGTCCGCCGTTGTCGATGTTTATTTTTTAAAACCTCAGCCAATTACTTGTAATAGCGATATTTTATACGAAAGTGAGTCACGTGTTTTAAAAATTTACCTCTACTCGTTAATATTTAAGGTAAATTAAAAATCCTTTTTATTTACCATTGCTGAGAACTGCTCACTCATAGGATAGATAGTTTAAGACCAAAGACCCACCACGCTATTCCATTCACTGGGCATACTCGTAGTTGGCGCAATGCTCTCCTGTGATAGGGAGTGGAGGGCAGTGGCCTCCCTCTGTGAAACTCTTATTTCACTGAAAGAGGCACGTGAGGGGCAGAGGGAGAAAGCTGTGGACGCTCCTTAGATTTGCACATCTCCTTCCTCCTTTATGAGTTTCCCAGAAGAATCTTTCGGAATGCAAGGGTAGATTGTACCGATCGATACTCTGATGCTCAACAAAAGGAAGTGGGTATCGCTGGGTTTTAGATAGACAGATATACACTTTGTTGCATACTTTTAAATTACAAAAGTAACAATTGAAATTAAATAACAGTAAATTTATATATATAAAAGTATGCAACGGGCGGCCTTATCACTATGTAGTGATCTCTTCCAGGTAACCAAGGTTTTAGTGGGTATTCTGACTTGCCAGGGAGTCACAAAGTCACAATCCTGATAAAGTTTTAGGTCTGATCATGCGCGTAAAGGCATTTACATTTCCCAGCGTGAAAAAAAAGGATACGCATCACAATATTGTTCTCTGGATACGCAGGTTTCTTTGCAATGTTTTCCTAGACCAATGATGAATTATAAATAACAATTAGTCACATAAATTAGAAAACTTATTGGTGGCTGATCATGACTAGAAGCTACGACTTAACGAAAACCTACATATCTATCGTCTATGCGCCTCATGTTTATTTGTACTATTTAATGTTAGAGACGACTAGACCTACTTCAACGGAATTTTTATAGACTATAACTACTACAGTGAATAGGGTAAAATAGGTAATATAAGAAGCGTGTCATATAATTATACGTACGCGAACAATGCAAATCTATTAAAAATGGATGCGCGACGCAAACTTCATTTGGCAACGCTGCTTTTTGGGGTAATGAAATGCGGGCTTCCGGTGTACCCGAGAAATAAACTAAAGTGGTCAGAAGCTGGGTACTCGGAACGCACGAAAGCTTCAAAAATTTTCCGTATAGAACATTCGATACTAGTACACAGATCAGCCGCCTTTACTGGAAGTTTCAAATTTGCCGCCACTAAGTGCTGGAATGATTTACCACCACCAATTCGTGGAACGCAAACAATTGGATCTTTTAAGAGGAAAGTCAAGTCTCACTTGCTATTTCCAGCATTTATGTGCAGACCAGACAACACTGATGTGGCTAAATTTGAACAAGATTTGAACAAATCCTACTGATTTATTGTGCAGCGTGTAGTATATAAAATGTACATATATATATGTGTGTATGTATGTGTGTGTATATTTAGATTTAGGTTTAAATTTGTTAATCTTCTTGATTATTTTGTAGTTGTTTTGCCTTTCTTTGATTATAGATGTTATAGTAGGTTAGTATTTACATTTAAGAGCTTATTATCGTTTAAATATAGTATTATACAAATGTTATTGTAAGTCTACTGTGGCAAGGGTGTTTGTGAAGTAACTCAGGTTCTCCCTGAAAACCAGCGTCGCACCTTGCTGTGACTTCGAGCTGAGTGGCGAACCTTATTTGCTTCACAGATATATGTAACTTTTTCGTTTATATACTATTTTTTATAAAAAATTGTGAAAAAAGCAAATAAAATTTTTATCTATCTATCTATCTAATTCGTACATATATTTATTCACTGTGTTATCTATTTCACCTCTCTGATTAAAAATGGGTATCTCAGTTCCTCTAAAAGGTAGAATATATGGTTAACGAGAAACCTCTCTAAGTGAGAAAAATATAGCAGTCCTTTGAATTCTCTCTTGTCCAGTTTTGTCTAGGATACCTGTTTTATAGCTACATACGAGTATTTCATACGCATCTTATGCATTCAGATTGCTATACTTGTGTACTTGCTATATATGTGCTTATGTTTGCTTGAATTTGTGTATGTTTATGTGATATATCAATGACTGCTACCTGTAAAAGGTCAAGTATAAAGTCCTGATTTTGTAAGACAGTTTTCAGGCATAAATAATTTGTTACTGCAGTAAATAATTTGTTAGTCCTTTGTAGTAATGACATGTGTTTTAAGCATTATGTTTCATTGGCAATACGACGGAGATAAACTGGGTGATAAGAATCAAAATTACATAATTAGATTGGCCGGCCGCATTTTAATGGCCCCTGTAATGTTCCCGCGCTTTTTAACAGAAATAACTGTCGCCTGACTTGCCCCACACGAATGTTTAGGCGTCGATTGCCCCGCAGTTCGAATGACGCTAAAGTGGCTATTGAGACATAAATGTCGATGAACTACTACTACTAAATGTTATGACTTTTATGTTTGCTAATAAACTATACAATGTCATCTCTTGTTTATTAAATTAGGACTCGGGTGTAACTATCGTAACTTGTCAACCGGTAGTTCACTTGGACAGTCTAAGGGATAAACCTCAATGTATGAAATGCGAGTTGACCGTCGATATATATTCTGTAACAGATTGTTATATTAGCGATGGCTTATGCGAAAGAGTACAATAGCTCATTATCAATTTGTTAAATTAATCTTAGTAAATGCCCTGATTTACTGAGAGTTTCATTAAATAAATCAATTTTGAGTTAAGCTAGATCGTTACAATCTACAAACGTACAACCTAAGAACCAGACCAAAAAGACAATTAAAACGTAATTAAAAGTAATCAACAATTGAAGCAGATGTTCAACATTAATAACACAATTTCAATTGTATTCGTACCGATCAGTCTGCAAAATTCAATGAAGGATTCGCCTTTATTCTCAGGCACGTCTGATAAAAATGGAATCGTTTATGTAAAGCGGTAGTATGTAAATTCTGTGAAACTCGCAAAACGGATAAGAATCTTTTGATTGATTTATATCGATTACTTCAACGTTTCTGATCGGCTTAGTTTATGGTTCTGTTCTATTAATAGATAAATTCAAGCTTATATTTTAGGTGATATGATGTATATCCATATTTGATACGTGATTTATTATATGAAAACATCTTTTTTTTATTATCTTATATGTGGAACGAAGTATATGTTATTTGGGTGAATTCAGTCTATATTGCATACTATACTCGTACAAATTAATGTACGAGTATAAATGAATGTAACACAAGTTTATTGACTTCCGGCAAGAAGCCCTGGCCTGGTGTGGCGGTATTCGTAGTATTGAAGAGGAGAGGGTAGGAAAATATAAGTGTAAGAGGTGTCTAGTGATTAAAAGACTTTACTACACAATGTGCACATGTGTTTACTACAAAATGCTATATTATTGTCATACTATTCTAATAAAGTTATTCAAATTCAGTGCGTGTTTAAATTAATTATACTGCTTCGTCACATTTATATAGTCTAGTCTAGTGAACTTTGATGAAAATCAAGTTATAAGTAATTTTAAAGAACTCGTGGTGAGGGGGTTTATTGGTCTAAAACAATCATTTGTAATTACCTTATATTAAAAACGGTTTAATGTTCATCAATTGGGTAGTTTTAAAGTTTTGAACTAGGTGAAAACAATTTTTGCTATCTATAGATATATATTAATACAAATTTATAATTATACATTATTTTAAGCTTACCACGCTATACAAACTCCTGTAATAAGTAAATTTAACTCAATTAAAAGTTAATAATTAACTAATTCCACAGCAAAGAGTAAATTAGACGCTGCATAGCGCAATTTAAAGTTTTCGAGTTTAAGAAGCATCCATTAAGGGTTCTTTCACACCAGAAATTTCGTATGTTGCTATTATATTCACAGAATATGCAAGTATATATTTTTTAAATTAGTCTTACAATTCTAACTTGTCGTAATCTTTATCTCTCCTGAAATGTTCTCCTTTCCACCACTATGCTAGTCTTCGACATAGAAATCACCATTTTTATAAGAGCTTCAGTGGTCGTTTTCTTCGAATGTTCACTGCTTTAAAAACCCTTTCAATGACTTTGTAACATTTACGAAACTTCTTAGTTAATTTGTTTGTCTCGTTGATTCAATAGTAATCAAGAACTGAATCAAAACACTTATTGTTCGGCTAAGATTGCAACAAACACATTTTAGTAATGAAAACAGCTTAATACTTCAATGATTAAAATTGTTTGTTAGATTCCTACAAAATTAACATCAAATAATTAAACCTACAAAAGGTGCTCAGACAGTATTGGTAAGTATAATATTAAACCTATTCTAAGTAACAGGTAATACTAAAAAATGGGTGTCCCACAAGGATCAATACTTGGCCCTTTTTTGTTCCTTATATATATAAATGATATATCATACCATGTGAAAGTCAAATGTGATATAGTCCTATTTGCAGACAATACTTTCTTGATATTTAAAGCAGACAGAAATGTAGAAAATTATGACGATGTAACTAGTACTCTGTCACATGTCTGAAGTTGGTTTTCTGTTAATAATTTAATATTGAACTCGGCGTGTTGAATTCGCTTGAAAGAAGTCTGTAAAACTATCCAAATAGATGATAGTCCATTAAAAAAAGTTAAGTCTACAGTCTTCTTAGGAATAAACTTAGACTCTCGCCTTCAGTAGGGTGGGGTGGAGCCCATATTAAGACTAGCAAGCGAACTCAGTTCAGTTGCATTTGTTGTTAGGCGTACTGATGTTGAAACTACTGTTGTATTTCGCTTATTTTCATAGCATTATGTCTAATGGCATACTGTTGTGGGGTAAGGCGGCGGACATTGAAACTATATTTACATTGCAAAAAAAGAGCAATTCGCGTTTCCTAAAGAGAAAAATTCAAAGGAATATCAACGCTCACCATCGCAATATATATTGAATAACATTTTATATATCCGTGATAATATTCATTTATACAGCAAAAGGAGCGAAACACACAATTTTAATACAAGAAATAAAAACAAACTTGTAATGCGGTATTTTAGAGTGACGAAGATGCAGAAATCATTTGTCGGGTTGAGCATACGCATTTTTAATAAAATATCCGAATCACTTCTGGGTTTGGCTCCACATAGTTTAAGGAAATATGTTGAAAACGTCTTATTACAAAAAGCATGTTATAATGTTGAAGATTATATAAGCTAAACACATTGTAACGTACAAAAACTGTTTAAAGCTATAACCGTTCAGTTTCTTACCGGTTTCTTTTCAGCGGAATCAACTTTCCGAATCGGTGGTAGATTTGTTACCAATGGAGAAATTATTGAAGATTTAAAAGAGCTTTTTGAGCCTATTTGAATATTTTCATTTTGATTAATTTTTGAGTACTTAAAAAATCTATGTTTAATTGCGCCAAGAGTGAAGGCCTTCCTTCTACTAAGAAGTCTAGAATAATAAAACAGCTGATATATTACTTTCTTGATAAATTAATAGCTATGGAAAGCTAGAAACCTTGAAACCTGTCGCAAGGTGAAAGATTCATAACAATGTTTTTATTTTCGGTTTCTTTCGCTATTCAAGTTCACGGAGGGCTCTTTAAGGTTGGAATGTTTTATTCATTGTTAAATCGTGCACTTCGCCTTCCAGAAATAATCTGTATCGACTTGTTAGTGAAATCGATAAGCAAGGACAAGTTTACATCGAGTTACAAAAAAATCTTCTGGAGACTCTCATGAAAAACATTTTTTGTGAAACACAAAACGAAACAAGTGAAACTTCTTCAGGCGCAGGAGGGTAAAATTTTTACGCATGAAATGCATGATTATTGTCACGAAGATGTGCAGCGTTTCTTATGCTAATTCGTTTGAAGGTTAGGTAGTTTTAATATTTGCAAAAAAACATCGTCATGTAATAATTTAATATACAATTTTTCATTGGTTTGGGCATGTAGAGAGAATGAATGAAAGGAAACTGACAAAAAGCATTTATTAGTCAAGAGTGAATGCGATAGTTGGAAGAGGAAGACAAAGGGTAAACGTTCCTGGATCAAATCCTGGACATTTTAAATAAGGGCCAAGTCAAGAGTACTCTAAACCGACGAACTTGTATGAAAGGTTTAATGAGAACGAAAGAAGCGAAGGAGATATGCAAGGATCGTGGCAAGTGGAAGGATGTTGTCTCTGTCTACCCCTATGGGAATGAGGCGTGATGCTATGTTTGTATGTATTTTTCATCAAATATAAAATAAAAATATTTCATAAATTCTCTTTTCAAAATTTTAAATTCAAAAACAAAATTGTATTATTAAATTCTAATATTGACAAAAAAGACGTGGCATTTTTATTTACAATTGGTAATTTGAGATTTCAATAAATTATTTGTATTAATTTTCGATACTTTTAATATTTTAATGATAATTAAATTCATTAAATTCCTAATATATCTTCCTATTGCCCTTCATCTAAGTGTCGGAAATCTAAAGTTTTAGATTTGTATAAATATATAAACAAAACTTAGAAATTAGTTTACCAAATCTCATTTTTAAACCTTTTATTTAATATTTATACTTTAATTAACATATAATCTTTAACGGTCTCGCAGATAGAATGGCGTAAGTTCTTGTTTTTCTAACAGAAGTTCTGGCTTGCATTTAATATTATTATATAGTATTAGTACATTTAATATAGTATTTTCTTATTTGCCTGAGTCCTTTCATGTGAAAGGCTTCGGTCGTGGTTAGTTACCTTGCTACGCAAAGACGTGGCACCAAGCAACGACATTGCATCCCTGTACAATGACCATCGCCTCAATGGTGTAAAGTTTAGCATATTCGAATATAAACAAGAGGTCCTGGGTTCGAGTCCCGGGGTCAGGCCAAACAATAATCGATATTGAATTTTGATATTAAGATTTTGGGAAGGTTGGGAAGTTGGCGTTGTGCTCCACCTCTGTGCTTCAGAGAGCACGTTCAGCCGTCGCGCCTGCGCTTGATCTCCCTCGGGTCGTGTCGCATTCCAGTCACATCGGACTATGAGAGTGAAGGAATAGAGAGTGCACTTATGTACTATGCCTGCTACTGTACTGTACGCAGTGGAGTGTAACCCTCTCTCCTATAAACAAGGCATGTGCCTAGAAGTGGGACGTAAATGGACTGTTCTTACCTACCTGTCTTAAGGAATCCATAAGTGTTACCTGTAATCTTAGACTGTATAAGCACTGACCATCAAGTAAAACGACAGTCAAGTCTTAACCCTGTGACATATATTTATAAAAAAGGAAAGAAAATTCAAGGAATTTTCACTTTCCATTGTAGAAAATAAAACTGTTGTACATAATTTAATATTCTTATGAGACTTATATAAGTTTAAAGGTTTATTATGTTAAGAAAACTTTATATGTGTATATGTTGAGGTAACCGAAATTAGGAAAGTTTTTCGCGTGGGTATATGAAAGACGTGAACGGAAAATAATTTAGTAAAAAAATTCAATAAAAAAACTCTCATGTATTTAGGGTTCCCGTCGTTCAGAGGTAGCAGTATCAAATGATCTTTTATTATCTTAAATAATAACATATCCGTGCAGTTCTTTATTTCTTAATAAATCATTAACTGGTTTATATATAGTTAACCATATTAATATTTCTCTGAATATCTTTTTTTAGAATGTTTCATAACATATGAGAAAACAGTAAAACATTCTCTTCTGTGAATATGATCCTCTTAATCTCTCTCACGCTCAAAATACAAATTATGTATCAATAGTCTATTTCCTAAAGTTAAGAGTGGTTTCAATATTAGAAAATAGATTATTTTATCGCTTTACTTTGTCTACACTTACTTTTTGCATTCTAATTATAAGAAATATGTATCTTGCTTTTTGGTGTAAAGTATTTCAGTTCTTTATGTGCTTTAGGTACTATTTGCTTCCATAACAAAGTTAAATAAATAAACACATATTTTAAGTCAAAATATTTTTGACCATATAACCCACCTTATTATTGGTTTGGCAAAAAATTAGATTCTAAACATCATCTTTTTTTATTGTTCTATTATTTTTAATTTAAGTACTATATCTTCAAGACCTATTAGAAAAAGTAAGTAGCAGCCTATTAACTTCCCACTGCTGGGCACAGGCCTCCTCACTAATATGAGAGAGGGTTTTTAGAGCATAGACGCACCACGCTGGTCCACTGCGGGTAGGTAGGCATAGTACACAAGTGCACTCTATTCCTTCACTCTCATAATCCAACGTGACGGCAATCCGACACGACCGGAGAGAGATCAGGCGCAGGACCGACGGCTTAACATGTTCTCTGAGGAACAGGGGTGGAGCCAACGCCAACTTCCCAATTTCGGGCAAATATTGAGAAAACCTTTATAGAAAACTCAATATTGATTGACCTATTAGGCAGTAGGGTAATAAATGGGGTGATATAATCATCAAAATTACAAAAAACGACAAAAAGTCTACTACATTTTAGACCTTTTATAAGTAGGCACTGTGGAAATGATCGATAATCGATATTTTAACTATTAACGCCAGCAATCATTTGAATGTTAACACTTTGACTGGCGAGGGGGTCAACATGACCGACACTAGTACTATATTTGATCTTCCGGATCGCTCGCATGATATAACCAATGATAATTACCTGTGTCCTTTTTTTCTTTTGTTGACAGTTTAGAGCTTGACCGTCATCTCACCTAATGGTAAATGATAATGCAGTCTAAGATAAGCCCGCTAATGTGGTAACAAGCGATATACCTCATATGGTTTCTAGACAGCATCGTATCAGAACGCAAATCTCTTTGTTTGGCGATGCGTCTTTGCTGGTAAGGTGGTAACTAACCACGGGCGAAGCGTCCCACCAGTCCAGACTCAGACAAATTAGAAAATAAAATTTTTCTAAATTTGCCTTACCGGGGAACGAACCTGGGGACTCTGTTAGCAATGCGAGAATTCGCACCACTGCACTATGAAACAATAAGGTACATAGGTAATTGGGATTGGTTATCTTTCACGAGAGATCCGGCAGACTCAAATATAGTAGTGTCGGTCATATTGACCCCCAGTGGCAGTCAAAGTATTAAAAGATGATAGAAAATGGGAGTTTTATATGCGAAGTTTTATATCGGTTAAGCATTGAACATTGAAAGAGTAGAAGCGCCGTTGTTTCTCGTAAAGTCAATAAAGGTGTGGCTAATTTAATCTTGTTGTATCATATCCAAGGCTTTTATAAATCTTGGTTTTGCGGTTAGCGTGACATTGTCGCTTGAATTTTGCATGCCGGCCATTGAAGCGGGAAGCGTGACCAAAGGTCGTGATTCTAATGCTTATAAACTTACTTAATCTTTCTTGTACTTATAATAACTTGCGAACAAAATCTGTCGTTCGATTTTTTATTTGCCATTTTTTTATGATAATTTCTATTGCTTTATGAATGATATGTATTTTTGATATAACAAGGCTACATATACTTGAACATTTAGATGTCACACAAGTCAAGTATTGGAAAATAGATAATAAACACTTAAGTAATATCCATCCAAGTATGGAGGTTAGTTCTGAAGAATTGTATGTTTCTATAATAAAGTCCCACAAGACGTTTTAGAGATGTCAATTAATAAACTCAAAGTCTTTGTTAAAAGACTGTTAAAGTTGATAGAAAAATTTGATAGAAAGATTAAGACGATAGAAACGCGTGGGAGTGAACGAATTGCTCTAATTTGAATTGATATAATAAACTAATATGATATTGTAATGATGATGGTAACAAAAAAACAAAATACCCGACTGAATTTTATTGTGGGCTCTTCTCAAATCAGGGCGCGAATGAACCCTGGTAACGATAGATTTTAAGTCATTCTTGAGTACCAACATCAGACGTACATTAGAATTAGAGTGTGGAAAAGAAAAAAATATATTATTTGACAATTCAAAATTGCTGCAATATGCCTACTTGCATAAAGATATTTTGATTTGATTTGATTTGAGAATATATTGCGATATGTCGTATTGAGTTTCAATAAAAACAGGTACACAAAAACAAAAAAAATACTTTATTTTTAGTAAAATACAAATAAACAATTAAAAAATGACTCAACAATAAACCAATTTCACTTGATAAGTTTTCACGACTTTTCACTTTATTCTATACAGTGCATTAACATATCAAAGTACAAAAATACATCATCATACCTTAAAAATTGAAACTTACCTCAAGGGTTTTTATTGTTATTCACATCACCTATATAATCAAAAACACTATTAATCACTCATAGTTTATAAAATACCACAAAAAACTTAACGACTTTCGACTCGACACACGCACCGTTAGTAACGGTCACTTTGTAGCTGATTTATTTATTGTTTTTTCTGTTGTCTGTTATTATTTCTACGCATACTTCATTACGACAGATACCAAGAAACGAAAAAAATAACGCGCATTATGACTTAAAAAGAAAGAGACGCTTCTATTGCGCGAGTTGAGACAGATCTAATGTATCATGTCAATCGGTAGTTGACAGGGGTAACAGTACCTTAACATAACATATCCTATCAACTATTCCCACTTAATATACAATTCAATTTCTCAACAGGTTCAGACACATTAAACTCTTAGTAAAATAGTCATTGTTATTTGATGGTACGTAACAAGGATAGTCTTATATATACATATACAAGAGATATCCAGGTATCTATTGATTCAACACGATATCTCTGGAACCATAAAGCATAGAGACTTGAAATTTGGCAGGAATATTGACTCATCACGATATCGCAGTCATACACAGCAAATTGCTCATTGAAGTAATCATACGTATCTTTCTTATTTGTAAAACAATTGCTACCCAAAAAACATTCCACGCAGACGAAGTCGCGGGTTCAGCAAGTTTACTTCTATAAAAAAAGACGTCATTGGTACAGATAACTTCGTAGAACGAATATTTTTACGAGATACACTGTATTTCTTAAGTACAACAAATTATTATAGATAAGCACGTCTAGAAAAAAAGGGAATAAATACGATTTCCGTAACTTATCCTGAATAACAATTCCATCGTCACTATTTATCAATTTAGTCTTTGTTACACAAAATGCCTAGTTGGTTGCTTCACTATAGCTTATTGTTAGCGAGAGCCAATGTAATGACGCGTTTTACCCAGATTTAAATAGGTACTCGCCGCAAAGAGTTTTTACCTTCAAAGCCTATAGTTGTTACATAATAGACCCATTTTAATGTTTCACATTTAGATGCGAATGAACCTTTTTTTGCGCTGGGAAATGCTTTTACGCACTGACCCGGACATGAATGGATCAGGAGTGTGGGACTCGGAACCCTCTTCATCCGTAAGTGAGACACCAGAGGTTCAGCTGAGGATTCATAGAGGCGATAGCAGGTGCGCAAACAAGCGCCGCCTGCTATCTCGCCTCTTTCAGCAGTGAGAGGGAGCATCTACTGCATTCTCCCTATCTCGACCGTGGGCCTCCTTTAACGAGATTAAATGTTCTACGAACCTGGTTTTATAATAATAATAATTCATTCATTTATTTAGCAACAAAGGCTCAAATACATACATAAGAAATTTTTAGTAAATAACTTATATTATTAATTTACATATCATTAAGCAAACCGAATTAATTATAAAGATTACTACTAATTTTAAAAGATCAGTTTCATTCTTTTGAAACTTATAAGCAAAATAAGAAGGAAAATGAACATGGCACATAACGCTGCTTTAGATGTATAATCAATATTATGTAAGTACACGGATGTGGTATATTTTTTTGTGTCGACACCTTATATTTAAATATGAAATAATGACGCATTGTCACGACAAAATTACTAGAAATACATATATTTTTTTATTTTTTAATAATCTTTATTAAAAGGCACTTGTCCCAGTTTACAGTGTAACATAAAAAACAAAACAAATACAAAAATAAAACAGAAAAAAAAACAAAACTTAAATTAAAATTAATAATAATAATAAATAAATTTTAAATTAGAATTACAATCAAAATTAAATCTAATAATGATAAAAATAATAAATAAATCTAAGGGTACATAAGGCTTCCTCGTCATTTTCGTATTTGTACAAATTTATAATACGTTATTTTCTTTTTTATTTTTGTCATGATGAACTGCAAGCCAGTACTTAAGAATGGAAATCCTCGGGCACTTCGAACACCTTTGCCTCCTCCTTAAACCCCTCTTTGCGGGTTGTAACCGGAAGTGTCAGAGCGAATGCGTAAGGGATGCCTCTGACTCTTCCAATTCAGGTCGCTTGGTTTTAAAGGGTATTCTAGCTAAGCTAGCGAGTCCCACACCCTCTGCCCTCGTGGTACGGGTGCGTAAAAGCATTTACCAGCGGAAAAAAAAGTGTAAAAGAGAATGTACGGAGTATCTTTTAACACTTTCCTGTGCAAAAACTGAAGATCTCATAAAGTTAGTTACATAAATCCAAATGATGCTGACCCAAACAAACATGTACTCGCTCATTCATGAACCCACAGAAACACCCTCACGCAACCGTGCTCGCGCACGCACACACACACACACACACACACACACACACACACACACACACACATACACACACACACACACACACACACACACACACTGTCCCATACATAAACATATATTCATATATGCCATATTTATTTGTTTTAATTGTTTAGTATTATGAACAACGTGTTTTATATGAGCGAAGACGTTGATCACTGCAACACATTTTATATTACTGCAGGATCATCGTACTTATGTTTTTAAGATGCCAATGTACTGTTCTTTAATTAATAAATAAATAAAACTATAAACTATTAATTATTAACTTTAAGTTTAGTTACAATACAAAAATATTATGTAGAGGAAGCTTTTTTAGGTTATATTAAATTTATCTAATTACTTCTGCAGTACGTAAGAGTAAATTGTTGAAGAAAACAAATTGTAATATTATATAAATATATAATGAGGCAACCTTAAAAGATAGGCGTATTCTACCTTTACATAACCCTCATAATAACAACGGAATATATTCTATTAAAATTTATCAAAACCCCAATCTTCAAAGATTCTTTATTGATGTTCCTCTTCTATTGGTCTTAGCGTGATGATATATAGCTTGTAGTCTTCCTCAATAGATAGGATAACTAAGACTGAAAGAATTTTATATATCAGATCTGTAATTTCTGGGATTAGCAAGGAAACACTTCAGCTTCACATTTATCTTTTATATAAGTATATTGTAGTCATTCTTTCTAAATGTCATTGAGTATAGTCTCAACAGATACTTATACATACTCACTTAAAAAAATTACTTGGCTTGATTCGATCGACTCTAAATTGTTATATCCTGTTATTTGACTTTATGTCAATTTCTATTGTCTTTAAAAGGAAGTCATAGAGATGTTGATTTCTGTTCAATATGACATAGTGACCTAGATTCAACTTCCCATAAATAGATAATATTTTGGCGCTAGCAATCAACTAGATTTTCCGTATTATATTTCTATTTCCCTTCCTTGTCCTACTTCCCTAAGTAACACAATATAAAAGGTTTTTTTTTAACATATTGTAACAACTAGCTGTCATTCGCGTGATTCACGATCACGTAGGAATATGGGACAACTTGTTCTTAGTATAGGGCCACATTACGAAAGGGGTATCTGAATTTTAAGTTTTCCATATATGCAGCTTTCTTATGCTAATTCGTTTAAAGGTTAAGTAGTTTTAATATTTACAAATATTATGTGGCATTTTAATTTGCCTCTCATCGTTAATTACTTGTATTCATTTTCGACATTTTATATTTTAATGATAATTAAATTTATTAAATTCCTAATATATCTTCTTGTTCACTCTCTCGGAAATCTAAAGTTTTAGATTTATAGAAATATTAACACGACTTCAAAATTAGTTTGCCAAAGAAGTTTCACTTCTGACATGTGTACTATTTGTGCACGCACTTTAATTTAATTTTTTCTATTTTACTTTTGGTGTACGGACTTCAAAAATGTTTCCAATCTAACCACTATATGGATTAGATAGGTTGACTATGCGGCTTCAATTTCGTTTTATTTTGGTCTCGACACGACCATTTATCGCGGAGCCATCGGACTTTGATTGAAAATGGATCATTTTCTCCCATAGCTTCCATTTTTATTTATAATCAAGTAAAAAAATATGCAATTTTTTAAACTATTATATTATATGTCCCACATTTAAGTGAAGTTGCAGTATTTATTGTATATACAAAGCCATCTTGGTGCCCCCTCAGAGCAAGAGTCCCTCAGGGCTCTGTGCTCTCACCAGTTCTATAGGTACACTCTGTACACCTGTGATTTCCCAAGCACAGGGAGTATACACTTTGTCCAATTCGCGGATGACACCGCGCTGATCAACTCGAGACTCCAAAAAGCGGTCAATCGCATCTCCGAATGGTTCCGCAAATGGAGAATCGAGCTGAACCCTGAGAAAAGTATAGCTGTGCTTTTCACAGGTGCAAAAAAGATTTGGAACTATAAACTCCCAAACATTAAGCTTCACGACGTGGATATCCCATGGCGTAAAGAAGACAAATATCTGGGAGTAACTCTGGATAAGTCCATGTTATTTAACAAGCACATACGCGAAGTTCGTGGCAGAGCAGCGTTTGTGCTAAGTATATTATACCCTCTGATCCGCAAGAAGAGTAAAATGTCATTTCACCACAAGGCTTTGACACTTCACAAAACTTGCATCCGCCCCGTCATATCTTACGCCAGTGTAGTTTTTGCATATGTGCCAAAGCGCAGAATGGCCCGTCTGCAGATGTTCCAAAATAGATTCATGAGGATGGCTACGGGATGCCCCTGGTATGTTCGAAATATCGATTTGCATAGGGACTTAGAACTCCCCACGATTAAGACACATTCGAAACACTCTTCGAAAATTATTTCGAGAGAGCCATTAAACATAGTTACATAATAGTGGTTAAAGCGTCCTCTTATAGGGTTCTTCTCCACGTTCCGCCTAAGAGGAGAAGACCCAAGTATGTCCTTAACGATCCCGATGACTCGACGACGATCAGCAATCTACTTTATCAGGTAGGATCCGACACAAACACAAGCGTTACGCACTGACTCCGCCGTCGGAGTCGAGGTCCCCGATTTCTGACGTCACCCGGACTCCACCCACGCTCCCGGGGACNCTCTTGAACAGTTCCAACCCTCATTGACTGATATGATGTTATATGACAACGTTGTTCCAAGCCGAGGCTCGGTCTCGCAGGAGACGCCTTTGGAGCGGCGTTTCCCTTGGGAGCGAACCCTTTTCATCCGTACCCGTTCCCGCACCCGAGGGCCTGTGCTCGATAAGTGGCGGCCTCCTTCTTAAGAGCCCGTCCTTCTTTCTGGTTACGCTGTAAAAGCCACTAGGGCTAACAGCTAAGCACAATTGGAAAAAAAACCATCTTCACGTTATTATCTTTCTGTTGTGCCGTATTGGGGCACATCAAGTGGATAGCTTCAAAATCTACAACATAAAACATATTTGTGTTCATAATTATCAAAACTATTTTGCCGTTAAAATTTATAATAAAGTTTTCATATCCGTGCACGTCTATTTTTAATGATCCGCTGTAAAATATTACGAGTTATTTCACTGGCTGTCTTTATTTGTTGTTTATCCTTAATTCCTTGGATTTCGTTTATGAATCTTGGTACAATCTATAATTTGGTACGATCATTGAACACTTCTCATCCCCTAAACAGAGTCTCTGTATCCCTTCCGATGATGTTGTAACAGAGAAGCATAATTGGTGTAAAGCTCGCCAATGAAGTTGGGTGGAGGACGATTAGCTTCTTTTACGAGACCGACATCTCAATGAAGGAGGCAAATGAGAGGCTAGAGGAGCAAGCGGCTGAAGCCCTTCCTCGCCATCGGAGGAGGCTGGGAGGTAGAAGTCGCACGTATGCGCTTCATGCTTCAAGCTATTGAGAAGAAAGTCCTGACAGTCGGTGTCATCCTGGGTTTTGGTGGGTATTATATCTGCGTACCCCACGCTCCCACTTGGAGAAATTCTTTCGTCGGGGTGTGTAAAGGCATTTCCCAGTGCAAATAAGCCCAACAAGTGGTTTTATGTAAAAATATTACGATGGGTTATTCAATTTATGCAAATATAACCACGTATTCCAATTTTGTGTCAAAAAATGTTTGCTAATACTTTTTCTCGGAATATATAAGAAATCTTCTGTTCTTTAATCGTAGGACATTGTAACATTCAAAAGAAAAATTGTACATATTCCGATCTATTTTGACGTATTCTAGCTATATGCTTTCCTACGTTACGGAGATTAAAAGATTAGAATGTGTACCTATAAACAAAGGTTTAGATGTACAGAGATAAGACCTCGTAAACTATTTTTAACTTTAATCGTATACCGAATATAAATAGGTATATTCTTTAATAATATCTCGTGTTCTTGTCCAAAATTAGCTTCAGTAATTAATGGTCTTAATAATAGCTCCTACCTGTGCAGAAACAACCTTATTTAAAATTGAAGCATATAATTAACTTGGATCTCTCTTAACGGCTTAAGAAAGGGTGACTCTCGAAGTCATTTTAGTAAGTCTCCACGGTAAGTAACTTTAATCCTTTCAGATAATTTTCTACGTGAACTTAATACTTGGTTTTTCTTTAAGAGACAAAATTATATTCGCATGTAAAGGAAATATGCCATGATTACATTGAACGCTTTGCGTGAATTATCACACTATCCAAAATTATATAAATTTTAGTATAACGACGCAGCAGAATCAATAGATTTTTCTTGTGTTGAAAACTGTTCAAAATTATGTCACTTCTTTTAAAATGGCAATATAATTTTACACGATAATGCACTCACCTAAAAACTTAACTTATGTATTACCGAAACTAAAACCAGAACCTCTTCATAACATGGCTTTTTTCGACGAGGCATTTAAAAACTTATAAAGAAAAACTACAACCGCTAGTAAATTTCCTTGGCAATTATAAATAATATATATTAACAATTACAAAACATTGGATCCACAAGGTGGTTAAAAATGAAGATTATAATGACCATGTATTAAACAAAAAGACGCAAAATCTATCAAGCTATATCGGAATTAAATCTAATTTCACGAAAGAGACCAATAAATGCAACAATGCAACAAGCCAAGGCACAGAATCCTTTACAGTATATGTGTATATAAAATACAGAAATTCTTTTGTATCTATAGACTTTGAAACCGTCTAACCGAAATGCCTCAAATCGATTCCATCAGAAAGAAATGCGAAGATAGATTAGGCACATATATGTCGGAGTGCAATAGTCTGTGGATCGCTGGTCCGTGTGCAATAGTCTGTGGAACGCCATCTATCTATCGGCGTGGGACAGAGTCAATAGTGGCAGTCCGGCGGGATTCTCTCGGTAGTTCTCAGGTAGTGCTCCGCCGGAGCGGTCGACTGTTGGAACTGTCGCGTTCCTAGCTATTATTTTTAATGAGTTTGTGTAAATTGATATCAGAAACATTAAGTGATTGAACATTATAACCCGAGTTACTTAATAAAGTGATTGATTGCACCAACATTCCCCACGAACGCCCATAGTATAAGAAATTAAATTATGGATCCCATTAATGACGATGTCAGCGGAGAACTTTACGCCTCTGTGATTTATGCTTCTTTCTCTCTTATTTTCCGACATATATATAAGAGAAAAAGGAGTATCGGGCGATTGACTGAAAATGACTCCTTTCGTAAATTAGATGCTCATTAAGATCGGATTTTTCATGTTGCCAAGGAATCAGGAGCAACGTGGGTATCAACGCGAGGAACAGTTATTTTTGTATCAAACTTAGAGCCTCAATCGAACGAATCAGAAGTAATATATAAAAGAAGACTCAGTCCTTCGCTAACAATAGCTTTATACAGGAAAACCCTTTACCTCAACATATAAAACGATTAGAGTTTTGATAAACAGAACCAGCTGTAGCTGTACATTGTAAAAATGTGACAATAGAAATGCTATGCAATATCAATTATGCGAATAAAAAATTGAGAGCACTTCTGGCGATTTACAGAGTAGCAAGTTATATTTATTTTTTCAATGTTTGAAGAATTAGGCAAATTGCCAATTAATGCTGCGGTTAGCAACAGTGTTTGTTTCATTCACATTCAAATTAAATATTTTAATTCTTATTGCTATCATGGCTATCTTCTAAAATAACAAACGTACATTTCAAATGTACTATAGCAACTTAAAACTGCCTCATTGCTCTAGTGGTAAACATGTTCGACCACAGTCATGAGGTTCTGTGTTCGAGACCCGAGTCGGGCCAATCAATATTTACAAGAAGCTATGTTGGTGGCGGTGTGCTCAACCCCCGTGTCTCGGCGACCAGGTTTAACAGACGATTCTGTGCCTGAACTCTCTCCGGTTGTGTTGGATTACAGTCACATCGGCCTATGATAGTGAAAATGGAAAGAGTTTATATTCTAACAACCCTCTCCCCTATGAGTGAGGAGGTCTGCTGCTTACTGACTTTGCCAGACAAAATTAAGACGCCACTTTTATCATATTTTATTATATCATAACAAGTATTATAAAAAAATAGCATGAACTTCTTAAACACGCCTTTAAGAATAACCAGATGGAGTCTCAAACCAGCCAGACTGATGGTTCCAAAACTTATGTATGGTAGTGAAAAGTGGGTATGGCAGATAGAGGTGACAGCATTGAAACTCAGTGACAAAGTAAGAAATACTCGTAGTGTGATAAGAAAACTTTGTGTTATATAAGGAGACTAAAACTGAGAGAAGTATACTTAGATGGTTTGGGCACATAGAAAGAATGATTGAAAGGAGACTGACAAACAGGATTTACGAGTCAAGAGTGAATGCGAAAGTTGGTAGGGGAAGACCAAGCGAACGATCGTGGACCAAATACAGGACATTTTAAATAAGAGCCAAGTCAAGAGTACTCTAAATCGACGAACATGTATGAAAGGTTTAATGAGAATGGAAGAAGCGAAGGAGATATGCAAGGATCGTGGCATGTGGAGGGACGTGGTATTAGCCTACCCCTATGGGAATGAGACATAATGTTATGTATGTATGAACATGAAAAAATCTTGTGTACAATTCACACGTGGTAAAAGTGAATACATCAAAAATTTTGGCTTTAAAATATAAAATTTCAGCAAGAGGATAATTATAGGCTTTAGTACTCATTAATTATTAACTCTCACTATACCTTGGTAAACACGAGAGGAGAGGGCACGAAGGAGAGCACAAATCAACTTTCAAATCTCAACGATGCTATAGAAGTTTTCACTTCAATAAATATTGAAAATTTAAGCAAGAAATAAAAGGGGAGTAGATATGTAGCGGATACGTATGTCATGTAGTAGAAATTGAATAAACGAGCAAAGCCTCTAGAGCAGTATAACTCATCCTATCTTCTCAAGGGGCCACAAACAATGTTCTTTTTAAAGTGGATTTGTCTAATAATCCCCTCACAGCATTTTTGCCCCGCCTTCCGATCTCAAGAGGAGTTTTACAATCTGCACGAAAGATTTATGTTACACTAATGCACCTATATTTATGACGACATATGAAATATTATGATATTTTAGTATAAAGTAAGTAACTAGCAGCCCATTAACGTCTCACTGTTGGGCACATGCCTCCTCACTCATACGAGAGAGGGTTATTAGAGCATGGACCCACCACGCTGCTCCACTGCGGGTTGGCAGGCATAGTACCCAAGTGCATTCTCTATTCCTTCTCATAGGCCGATGTGATCGGAATCCGACATGACCGGAGAGAGATCAGACGAAGGACCGCTGGCTTAACGTTCTCTCCGAGGTGCAGGGATGGTTCACACCGCCAACTTAATAGAAACCTCAATGTCGATTTGGAATTGGTCCGACCCGGGACTCGATTTCAGGACCTCATGTCTGTAGCCTAACATGCTAACCACTAGACCAAGGAGGCAGTTATTTTGTTATATATTTTTTTTTAAATAGCACGAAATTCTAACGAAAATATCGTGACATGTACAAAACAGGAGACGAACATGAAATCTGAAACTGTATTTGTTAAATATAGAAGTATTTTTATTATGTTACACTTATTGATCATTTTCAAAGACAAATAACTTTGGTATTTAACAATGATATTACAAGTTGGATATTACATATTAGTTTTCGAAATCAATACTAAAAGTGTAGAAAGTTGGAAGTTTCTATACAGAGATGACGTCACTAATTCCAAAACAGGACTAATGGATCTGTTCGTAAGAATCAATGTGAAATATAATGAGAGATGTTTTTTACTGCTGATAGGTTGGGGCTTGGCTGTGATCCCATTTGATGGTAAGTGATGATGCAGTTTAAGATGGAAATGCGCTAATCTAGTTAGAGACTATTTACCGATTATGGTCTTTACATAATAAATTTTATACTTCGCGATACGTTTTTGCTGGTAGGGTGATAACGCACAGGTCCAGCATAGGACAAATCAGCGAAGCCATCAATACGACAAGACACAATTGCGAAACAAGCGAAGCCACTAGCAAAGCTATAATATCGCAAACAAGCCCTGGATAATAATATTCTTTAATAAATAAGAGTCCATTTCTAAAATTATCATATGTTATTGCAAAACATTACTATGCCGAATTTAGCCTAGAGACATTTTCCTTATTTCCTGAATCCATTGTGTAAACAAGATAAGCATAAGCAATTTTCACAAGAACTTCTATAAAAAACCGGAGTAGAACGGAGTAAGAAGTTCTGATTTTGAGATAATATAAGGTTTTCTTTTATTACTAACTAACTGAACCCGCGTCTTCGTCTGCGTGGAATGTTTTTTGGGTAGCATTGTTTAATAAATACCTCCGCAACCTCTCTTGCGGGTGGAATTTCGCTAAATCCGTTCTTAGCTTACCTCTACTCGGAAAAAGGAATATTCCAACCAAATTTCAAATCTCTACGCCTTATGGTTCCATAGATATCGTGATGAGTTAATAGGTACCTGGATATCTCATATATATAGATAAGTAAGTCCGTGAACTCAACTGATGCTAAGTAATGATACAGTCTAAGATGGAAGAGTGCTGCCTCGGTTAGAGGTAATTTACCTCTGCATTGCATCAAATCAAACTTTTCTTTGTTCAAGAAGGCTCAGAAAGCACCTTCAAATAGTCAGTAATCTGTCTGTTGGCAGCAAATCTCCCTCTGCTTTGCAAAGTAGATTCCACTGTCAAGAAACTCAGCGGTTACTCATTTAAATATAGTTTTGTAGGTTACAATGTGTAATAATGCTTCTGTATACAACAAGTTCAAACATTTATATAGCTTAAATAATCTTCAACTCAAGATGATAAAATAAAGCTTTTTTTACCGTAATCTTATATAACCTTTAATATAAAACTTGCCTTTTTGTTTTCGAAAGAAGTGGCGTAAGAAATGTAAAGTCAATTGCTAGAGGTAATTATATACCACCCTCCGATTACTAGGGCTGCTACAAAAGGCCGAACGAAAGAATTAAATCCAAATAGTTTTACATATATTTCTCTTGTACATCTGTATGTGACTTAACTCCTTCTCTACGACTGAACAGATTTTGATCAAGATTTTTGTGTATTACGGTGGTTCAACATTGGATTCAGATTGATAATTAACGCAATATTAATTTAAAATGTGGATCCATGAAAAATATTTTTAGGATCGAGAATAAAAAAATTCAGATGCCAAAAAAGTTCTTGTTATCGAGCTAATCATTAAATTATCTTGTTCGAATTTCTTGATTGCCGTCAAATAAAGCGTCAATGATTCAATATCAAAGTCATTAGCATATAGGGCACTAGTACAAGATATGTCGGTCGGTAGAACATACTACTAAGCTTATATTTAATTTGTCTTCAACAATAATCTGTAATGTAAAGTTTAGTATGCAAGTTTATAGATTCGTTATCATTTTGATACAGAGAGTATTTAATTGAATAAGCCATCGACGAAGCTAACAGTGAAACCAATAGGAAAGTATAGTCATTGATGTTGTACCCAGTTGGGATAACTAATAAGCTGTTCCTCAACTGCGTAATTTCCGATCCCGTGGGATATGGAGATAACCGTTTGTAATCTGAATATCTTGTAAAGAATGTGAGATTATAGTGGTCCATATTGTACACCGTAAATATAAAAAATTACAAAGACAGACAGTTAAACAACGACTCGAGTGCAAGAGGTGGCCTTAGCACTACCTAGCGATTTCTTCCAGGCAACCTTTGGACGAATCGTAGGGCAAAATACGGTAGAAAGTATACAATAATATACAAATAAATACGTAAAAATGCTCTATAAGAAATATACATTACATACACACATAAATATATAAAGATGTAGATAAGTATACAGACAACAAACATAACATTATAAAATAATAAACTGTCATGGGATTGCCTTTTTAAGGAAGTGGTTTGGATGTCGATTAGATAATTTCAATGTCTACAATGGACAAACAATTATGTTCAAACAATTTTTGTATATAGCGATGCCAGAAAACATAAACGTAGTAACCAGCAAAATATTATTTATAAAATAAGCGTGATGATAATGCCAGATAAATCAATCTGTTCGGCAACAAAATAAAAATATAGTTTATAAACAATGAGTCGAGAGTGTAGGATGATAACTATGTTAATTATGTATGTATATTTTTTTTATTTATGTGAAAAGTTTTGGTCGAGTGAACAAATTTGATATACGGGTTACTACGTTTATGGCTTCGAGTGAATATATTGCAGTATTTTAGTTTATTTTCACGTTAAATTTTAATATAACATTGTAATACTAAATGTATCTAATGTTAAGTTATTGTATTTCAATGTCATTCTTTATGTGGTGTCAATTAAGTATACATCTATCTATCTATGATTTAGAAGCGGCAACCCTAAATTACTCATTCCTTTTCCAATCAAGCTGAGTAACCGTGTACATTCCCCACAAATCAGTGGCCAGTCATTAACACTGGGCTCACGTAATAAGATGTATTAGATACTAATAAAGGCTTCACTTCTAATTTATCGGAACACTGTTTACAGAAATATTGCCTTCTTTGCTCAATTTATGACTTGCCTCACTAATAAAGGCAGATCTGTTATGTAACATCATAAGATGTTTCTTTCTGTTTAAGTATATTTTTATCTACACTCTTCGTTTATCGCTAACAGGTTTCTGCTTGACTGTTATCTGACTTGATGGTAAGAAATGATACAGTCTTAGGTTTCTGTGAACATATCCAGAATACGGATATGTCTCTCAGATACTGTACGCTTCTAATTAGACAGGCTGGAGGGCAGTCGCTTCCTTCAGCGAATCCGTTATGTCGCTGAAGGAGGCATCGGAGAGGATGAAACAGAATGCCATCGGCGCTCCACCTATCCGACGGAGGAGGCGGATAAGCAGGATGTGTTGATTTGTGAATCTTCTTCCTCCTCCATAAACTATTGAGGTTAGGTGGGTACATCCAGGGATATATCAGAGTGGATTGTGTATGTTTACCTCTGCTTCTCCACTCAGAGATGTAGAGGGTTCTTTCTGGTTTTAGTGGGGGTGCGTAAATGAATCAGCGTCAATTAAAAAAGTGCCTCTAATTAAAAACGTGATATTGTAGGTGTTTATTTATATGTTGTATTTTTATATGTTCAATTTAAAAAGCACGCCTACCCAAAGAACTACTGTTGTATACATTGGTTTTATGGATAAAAGTAATTCTTATTATTTGTATATTAGAATGACAGTGCTGTGCGACTTCTGCTATAGATAAAATTTAAAATTGACAGAATGAACTTTTAAACTAAAGAGTTCTCGTAGTTTATACTCTCACACGGCATCTTTCCCTCTTCCGTCTAGCAGTCTTATAATAACGTTATTTAGATAGGACAAAATAATCACATACTAAGATTATTTAAAGAAGTTGTATGCTGAGTGTATTTAAAAACTGTGTTTCTTTTAAATAGTCACGTATTCAGTAATAAGTTTTATTTATTAGCCAGTGTTTCAACTTATAACTTAATATAGTTAATTTTTTTTAAAAAGCATCCGGTAATCTCTTAAATATTTTTATAGCCATAGCGTCACTGTTTCTGTAATATAGCTGCGTTCTTTCAAATCTTAATTGCTTAAATGGCGTCCCAAAGGTTTTCAAACTCTTGGAAATGTGAGTTTACGTATAAGCACACTTCATATATATCTATCTATCTATATATATAAGAGATATCGAGGTATCTATTGATTCAACACGATATCTGTGGAACCATAAGGCGTAGTGACTTGAAATTTGGTAGGAATATTCATTTTGCCGAGTAGA
The DNA here is from genome assembly GCA_015832385.1 of Elymnias hypermnestra. Taxonomy (NCBI): domain Eukaryota; kingdom Metazoa; phylum Arthropoda; class Insecta; order Lepidoptera; family Nymphalidae; genus Elymnias; species Elymnias hypermnestra. The sequence continues at coordinate 383,531 of JACTOM010000034.1, read as the reverse complement.
GGTCAGCTAAGACCGAATTTTTAGAAATTCCACCCGCAAGGAGGTTTGCGGGGGTGTTAATTAAAAAAGTCAAATTTTCACATTTAAAAAGTCAAAACAAATAATTCAATCGTCACAATATACATACTATTTCTTTTATGGTATTTAAAAGTTGGTCAAAATTAGTTTTTGATATAATGGAAACTATCAAAAGTAAATTCTAGGAAATTCCACACTTAAACGGCACTGCGGGTAAGTTGTTATTTGTAAAAGAATTTGCCTAAATTAATGAAAATGCTACCATAAACACATTCGACGTAGATAAATCTCGGATTCAGCAGTATATATAGGGAAGGAACAGTTAACAGCTCTTTCTTTCTTTAAAAAGAGGTCTACGGGAGGTTATTGGGCTCAGATCACAAATGACGCCTCTTTTTTAGGCTATATAATGTCTGTATAATGTCTGTATATACATATCCGTTTTATACTTGGATAACAGTTATTTTATCCGTTATTTTTGCTAGTTTCCATATAACAAACTTTTGTTATATGGAAACTAGCAAAACTAACGGAGCGTAAATGAGCTAATTTTTGCAGAAAGAACATTTATATGTTCTGCCCATGAAATTCTATCGTCCAGTATCTACGTACAGGAATTTAATTTTACTAGGTTTTTTGATAGGTTCATTTTTATACTTTATATTTAGACTAATCTATCCAATAATGTGTTAATAAATTATAAGAATTAATATCAGCTGTAAAAATAAACCAACACTCAGTTTTCTATATTTAGAAAGCATAAAAACACTAAATACTTTGCCAAGAATACGTAACGTACGTACGTAATCCTAATTAGAGGCAAACACTATAAGAAGCCTGAACTGCCTCATTGGTCTAGTGGTTAGCATGTTCGACTACAGACATGAGGTCCTGGGTTCGAGTCCCGGGTCGGGCCAGTTCGAAATCAATATTGAGTTTTCTATTAAGATTTTCTCAATATTTGCCCGAAGTTGGGAAGTTGGCGGTGTGATCCACCCCCGTGCCTCGGAGAGCACGTTAAGCCGTCGGTCCTGCGCCTGATCTCTCTCCGGTTGTGTCGGATTCCCGTCACATCGGACTATGAGAGTGAAGGAATAGAGAGTGCACTTGTGTACTAAGCCTGCCAATCCACAGTGGAGCAGCGTGGTGGGTCTATGCTCTAAAAACCCTCGCTCCCCGGAGTGAGGAGGCCTGTGCCCAGCAGTGGGACGTTAATGGGCTGCTACTTACTTTTACTTTTACTTACTATAAGAAGCCTAGTTTTCCAATTTAATTTGAATGTCTAAACTCTTAAAAATGTATAATTAATCAACTTCATAATAAAGAAACTGTAGAATGCTTTATTAGAACATAAATCGTACAATCTTTCTCATGATGAATATTATGACATTTCATAATAGGCCCTTAGGTTTAAGTATTTCGAAAGCTCTCCACAGATGTTCGCAATAAATCTGTCTGAGGCAAAGAAAACCTTTCCAGTCCTTTAATATTCTTATCTTTATACACATATCCCGGGAAATGAAACATTTGAAATAATTTTTTACAATCATTATTGTAATTTTAATTCGAGTTATAACATTTTTCTAAACTATGTATTATTAATGACACAATTTTAATAACTATAAAAACTATCATCAATTACCATCTTTTTTAATAATTTTAAATAATTTAACGTACCTGTGCCCTTTCTGAGCCGTTTAATAATTATTTAACACAAGAAATATGATAGGAACTTCATTCCCACTCATAAAAAAGAAACTAACAATTTCTAATGAGCTGAAAAGGACAGTAAGTTCAAATAAAACTTGTTTACGAAATTATTAGCAACCGTTTAAAGTAAAACTAAGAGATTATAAATATTTGACATCCTTTCATAGCTATCTTTCCCAGATACTCCGGAATTAAATTACCAACTGCTTAAAACTTTTTAATGCAAAGCAAATCAAGCCCGTAATTGCTTCGGAGTGAGTTTATCTTGCGCAAAAACTCTGACAGACGGAAAACCAAACAATTCAATTTATTTGATATCTGACCTTGACCCGTGACATTGCACGTGGTCAGTTCTACTTATTGTTATTTCTACTAAATCACAAAGATAGACGCCTTTAAAAAAATTACTGATATATGGAAAAAGTTACTGCCTCTTGCTATAAACACGTATATGCTAATTTAAGGCAAATCAAATCAAAATATCTTTATTCAAGTAGGCATATTGCAACACTTAAATCGTCAAATATTTTATTTTCTTTTCCACACTCTAATTCTAATGTATGTCTGATGATGGTACCATCATCATTACAATATCATATTAGTTTAATATATTTCAATTGAAATTAGAGTAGTTCGTTCACTCCCACGCGTTTCTATTGTCTAAGTAATTTTGCAACTTATAATACGATTTTCTATCAACTTTCTTTTAACAAAGACTTTGAATTTATTAATTGACATCTCTAAAACGCCAGTCCATTTTATAATAATGTATATGTTGATAACTAAAAGGCTTATCAATTCAAAAAACAGTCAAGTCCTATTAATTATAGTGGGGTTAAGCTATTATTTTTTTTTCTTTTTCTTCGCAGTAATCCTTTCTTGCATCATCTGCAAATGAGCTACAGGAGATGGTAAATATTGTGAATGAAGCTGAAAATGAATGAAAGTGAATGTAAACAAAACGAAAGTTGTGCTTTTTGTAAGAGATGAATCTATGATGAATGGCAATATTTTAATAGACGGAGACCAAGTGGAAGAGGTGAAAGAATTTGTATACTTGGAATCTAAATTTTCAAAAGCTGGAACATGTGAAAGTAATATTGAAAGGAGAGTGAATACAGGGAATATGGTAATTGATGCTCTGCACGTCTTTATGAAGAGCCAGATGGTGTCTCAAAGGGCCAGACTGGTTGTGCATGCAGGAGAGTTGGTACCAACACTTGTGTATGGTAGTGAAAGTTGGTTATGGCAGAAGAATCACAAAAGTAAAATAAAAGCAGTAGCGATGGGAGGGTTGAGAAGTATGAGTGGATTGAAACTGAGTGACAAAGTAAGAAATGGTGTGTAAGAGAACGTTGTGGTATAAAAGAAGATGTAGTGATTAAAGTTGAAAAAGGTATGATTAGACGGTTTGGACACGTAGAGAGAATGAATGAAAGGAGATTGTCAAAAAGGATTTCGGAGTCGAGATTGAAAGCGAAAGTTGGAAGGGGAAGACCAAGGCGAACGTTCCTGGACCAAATCCAGGACATTTTAAATAAGGATCAGGTCAAAAGTACTCTAAATCGACGAATTTGTATGAAAGGTTTAATGAGAATGGAAGATGCGAAGGATCGTGGCAAGTGGAAGGACGTGGTCTCTGCCTATCCCTATGGGAATGAGGTGTGATGCTATGTATGTATGTATGTATGTATGTATGTATGTATGTAATCCTTTCTGATATGTTAATAAAGCTATCGTCAAAACCTTATAAGAAACTAGTTATTTAATGCAATGTTATCCGCGTATTTATCGATCCAGAATATAGGGACATCCGTTCACAGTGAGAGTTTACGTCGCAAAAGGATTTGTTTAACTAAACTTCAAGCCAATCGGGTATAAAGTTATAGAGATCTCTCAATACGTGATCGTTTTTCACGTATATACTCCAATTCTTAGAAAAACGGGAAACCTCGTTCTTAATGAGTGTCTTCTACAGATGTAACTATGCCAAGAGCCAGGTTCCAGTCAATCGGATAGATAGATATATGGATAGAATTTTTTTTATCGCACACAGTATTAAGTTTACGTAATTGCTTACCATATTATATTTATTAACCTATGCGCAAGGGCAGCTTTACTGCTTTAAGCAATATCTGCCAGGCACCCCTTGAATACAATAATGTGCTACTATTTTATACAAGGTTATTAGTCATTCTACGAATTCCCGTTCGGGGGCGAGAGGGGTGACTATCAATTAATATTATAAATAGGAAACATTTGTGTTTTTGTATGTAAGTATGTATGTGTGTTTGTTACGATTTCAAACAACAACTGATAGACCGATTTCAAATATTTTTCACCATTAGAAAGATACATTTTTACTGAGCGACATGGGCACTCACGTTCCCCAAGATGTGAAAAAATTAATCACAAAATGATGATAGAACACCAAAAGGGTTCTACCATATTATACAATGTATTAATATCTACACAAAAGTCCGCGATACCATACATCCAAATACGGCAGTTATGATACTATAACTACTTTTTTTACATTAAAAGTTAATAAAAGCACCGACAATAAAGAAACCATAATATTCATATCTCTTTATTAATCCTTATCCTATTAAATTATTGTATTAAAGACCGTTTCAATACCTGTTAAATACTTTTTAAATTACCAAAATCGGACATAACTACAGTTGGATAAATGGTACCACGAACTTTTTTGTAGTATACTTTTATAGTATATATATATTATTTATAGTAAGTAATACGGTCTATAATATTGTAGAACATTTTTTTGTTCTATTATCAATTGTTTTATAACAGATTTTTTGTTCCACACCTTGGGTTATATTAATGCATTTTTCTTAAGAAACCCTATTTTTTTGAGAAAGTAATACAGCCTTTGTCGCTCAGTGAAAATGCAGCTTTCTAATACTGAAAAAGTTTTTGAAATCGGTCTAGTAGTTTTTGTGTGAAAACGTAATCAACATACATACAAAAACACCAATGTTTCCTCTTTATAATATTAGTTTAGATAAATATTAATAAAATGTGTATATATATATATATATATATATATATATATAAAGGATAATACTGACCATCGCATGCTCTATTGAGAATTTAAGAATATCCAGCGTTATATCATAGGATTTTAGCTAACAGAGCCTTGATCCAAAGATGGAAGGAAGACCTTGAGTCTCCAGTAACAGGCAGGGCCATTGTGGGAGCGATTCGCCCTCATCTGGAGAAATAGCTGGGCAGAGGGCACGGATCACTTTCCTGCAGATTGGTACAGGTGCTTAACAGTCACGGTTGCTTCAGCAAATACCTGTTCCAAATTGTAGGATGTGAAGGATCGGCCATCTGCCACGAGTGCGGTATCCCTGTAGACACAGCGCAACACACGGTAGCAGAGCGTCTAGCCTGGGGACCGCAGCGACATATTATGATTATCACCGGCCTATCACTGGCAGGTATTGTGGATGCAATACTCGTCATTGAGCAAGACTGGAGAGCGGTTGCCTTCTTATGCGAGACCATCATCTCGCTAAAGGAGGCACGGCAAAGTCAGAGAGTGAATGCCGCGGGACACTCCAGTCCCGACGGAGGGGAATAGGAACCAGAAGACGGAGCTTCCTAAAACCTCTCCCCTTATAGAAGATCTGTAAGCCCAACAAAACTCTGGCTCCCCATGAATGGATGACGTCGGGCCCCGCTAGGTTTTAGTGGATATTCTGGAAATGCCAGCGAGTCCCACACTCCGTGCGTAAATTCATTTCCCAGCGAAAATTAAACAAACATAAGGAGCTAATAAAAGAAATTCTCTTTCTCAGGAGTTCAACATTGGCAGACTATTTATTATTGAAAGCAAACATTGTAAGCAAGCGAATATTCCCTGGTGAGTCCGTGAATATCAAAATTAATGCAACTTTCTTCGAGCATTCCGCTCTTTAAGTGAATTTTTGAGGAATCTGAACAAAAGACATTATAGACATTCCTACATTTCTTCGTAGATTGAAAATTTTGATAAGGTCTTTGTGAGATAGTAATTTCAAAGTAATTTATCGTTTAATAAAAACCTTATACCAAGATATGTTTTGAAATTAAAATATCTTTCGGTCCATTTGTATATTTTGAAGTGAAACGCGTATAGCGTCACGAAGGTGAGCAGCGTTTTTTAAGCTACTCGTAATTCGTTTAAAGATTAGGTAGTTTAAATATTTAAAAATAACACGTGGTTTTTGAATTAGCCACTCGTCATTTAATAGTTTAATATACAATTTTTATTAAATATAAAATAAAAATATTTCCCAAATGCTCTATATTGAATTTTAAATCCAAAAACAAAGTTTAAATAATATTTTGACAAAAAAGATGTGGCATTTCTATTTACAACTCGTCAATTGAGTTTTCAATCATTTATTTGTATTAATTTTCGACACTTAACATTTTATTGACAATTAAATCCATTATATTCCTAACATATCTTCTTTTTTCCCTCCCTCTAAGTCTCGGAAATCTAAAGTTTTACATTTGTATAAACAAGACTAAAAAATTTGTTTGCCAAAGAAGTTTCACTTCTGACATGTGTATTTTATTTTATTTCTGACAGCTTAATCGCCTTAATTTCGTTTGACTATGATCACACCTTATAGTAAGTGATGATACAGGCTAAGTGGGAAATATATCTGGTAAGAGGTAATTTACCTCTTATGGTTTCCACACAGCATCGTACCGGAACACAAATCTCTTTGGTTAGCAATACTTCTTTGCTGTTATTCACCCCATAATGGTTTCGACATAGGATCGTACCAAGGCATATCTTTCCTGGTAGGGTGATACCTAGCCATGGCCGAAGCCTCCACCAATCTAGACCTAGGCATAAATATATTTCGATTATAAATTAAAATGAAACATATCTTTTGTCCAAAGTCAAAACATAGTCAGCAAAATCAAAAGGAATTCGTGAAAATCTGTTAAGTAGTTTTTAACGTTCATCGCGGTGACTACTTGAATCCAATTATAACAGGATTTGTTCTATATATATTGTATCGATATGTATTTTAATTATTTATACAGTGTAATTGCGTAAGTGTATATTTAGCGAAAATATTCGTTATATATACACTTACCAAATAGTTAATTACAAAAAGATTTCGTTAAATAAAAGTGAGATTGGACTACGATTCGCTTTAACAGGTGAATGGGAGTGAACAAATTGTTTTTTTTATTGCTTGACAGCAATTAAAAAAAAGCAATTTGTTTAGCGCTTAACTGTGATCTCATCTGATGGTAAGTGATGATACACTCTAAGACGGAAGTGCGCTAATCTGGTAAGAGGCGATATAACCCTTATGGTTTCTACACAGCATCGTACCGGAACACAAATCTCTTTGTTTGGCGGTACGTTACCACCCTGCCACGGTCGAAGCGTCCCACCAGACTCGGACAAATTAGAATATACTATTTTCTAAATTCGTCCTACAGGGGATCAAACCCGGGACCTCTGCTAGCAAAGCGAATACTTGCACTTGCACTTGCATGTCAAAATATAATAAATTGATATAATGATGATGGTAAAAAAATACAATATACCCTGTGTGAGTTTGTTGTGGGCTCTTCTCGGGCAAGACGCGAAGGAACCTTCGTAACTTTAGATTTTAAATGGTTCTTTAAAATATATATACGGTTCAAAAGTGTTGTAAAAGCCTAATTGACTAAAAGAGTTCAGAATTTGAAACATATAAGTAGTTCTTTTTCACTGGAGTTATTTAACCGCGTTCTTGTGAAGGTATGAATGGTAAATATTGTTTACATCGGGCCTAGCTGCAATAGAAAGAAAAAATAACACGCAAACATGTTTAATATGTGATCGATGTGCCGTGCCAAGGTTAGCGTGTCACCAGGCCGTCCAGAGAGCTACGAGTAACATTGCCATACAAAAAATTGCATTGATTTTCGCTAAAACTCGCCTATTATAACGTACAATTTTGGGCGTTCTATAAGTCAATCTTATAAAGAATAAATGAAGTTATAGAAGTATATTGCCCGTGTCACATTCATCTCATTCATTTGAAGCCATAATGTGTATTATCTAGCCGAGTCCAGCAACACCGCGTTTTGCATCCTTGCTGCGAGCGAACTGCCACGGAACCCCAGTCGTCTCGATTAGACCATTCGCAGATATTACGATTGGGATGGTTTCAGTGGATCCCACGTCCCACATGGCAATAATCTCGTGCGCCAGATCCAGATACTTACATTTTTTCTCCGTCTCAGCTCGCATGAGATTCTCATCATATGGGATCGTGATATCCACTAAAAACATCTTAGACTGTGCCCGGTCTATTATCACGATGTCAGGCTTATTGGCCAGTAATGGCCTGTCAGTGATAATGGACCGGTCCCAATAGAGTCGGACGGCGCCGGATTAGAGAACTGGCACCGGCGTGTACTTGTAATACGGCAACCTCTTTTCCACGAGGCTGTATTTCAGAGCAAGTTCCTGATGAAGGATTTTGGCTGGTTGGTTATGTCTGTGCAGATATTCTGTATTGGCAAGCGCCGGACACATGCACATGTCTGAGTGACTCCCCGGGATGGCGACAGGCTTGACACTATTATTATTATGTATGACAAGTTGACTACTGTCGTATTTAAGGTTACGTAAAAAGCTACAAGTAATCTAGCGGCCTGCAAATGAAATGTTAGGCATCCTTGGCCCGCGCTTGACTCCCGGTAGAGATCTGGCGAAGCGATGAATTACATTTTCTTTAGATCTGGCTTCCAAAGTTTTCTTTAAAAGCGTAATTGTAAACCGATAACACCAGGTGGTGCTATTAACAGTAATTTTTCATAACATTTTTTATCATAAGCTACCGACAATGGACGTGCTCGAAGGAAACAATAAATCAATATATACATTACGCTCATTAATAACGTCTGAAGGTCGTATCGCACCAAAATAGCCTTTACCTATAAATCGACCAAAATATTAGCCGCTCATGAATTTTTTATAGCACACCATTTTATGGGGTGTTAAAAATTGTCGCGGATAAATCTGGCATATAAAAATAAACGGTTAATAACGATTTTGATATTATATTTCTTTTTTATAAATATTACTTCAGTTTCATCCGGAATAGCATCCGCATACAGCAGACATAAAGACGCTAACTTTCCTGAATTTTCTGATATTTTCCTGCATAGTTTAGTGTATAAACAACAATGACTACATGGTGTATCATCTATTAAATACAAAACAGAAAGCATAAAATATACGATGAACAACAATTATTTGAAATAGCTGCTAAAATAAGACTAAGTCTAAAACTTTAAATATCCGCGACTTAGTCGGAGGGAAATAGGGAGATATGTTAGAAATATAATAAATTTATTTATCATTAAATTATTAAAAGTATCGAAAATTTATACAAATAATTTATTGAAATGTAAAATGACGAATTGTACATAACAATGCCACGTGTTTTTGTCAATATTAGAAATTATAAATTGAGTTTTGTTTATGAATTTAAAATTTTAGAAAAGAGATATATTTTATTTTATGAAAAATAGTATATTAAATGACAAATGGCAAATTAAAATGCCACATGTTATATGTAAATATTAAAACTACCTAAGCTTCAAACGAATTGGCATTAAAAACGCTGCACATCTTCGTGACGCTAATCACGCGTTTCATCCCTAAAAGGTTTACCCTCATGCGCTTAAAGAAGTTTCACTGGTTTAAAATTAAAATAACATAACATAAAAAGGAAAATAAACCTCTGACCAAAATGTGAACAAGATAAAGCGTGTGACCTAGTAGAAATTGAAGTGAATTCAATAATCGATTTTAAGCGTTATTAGTTTGGTTTATTCTGTAACACCATCCGTTCTACATTAACAACAGATATTGTGCAATTGCATTAACTAAAAAGGTAAAGTAAATAGTCCATTCATATTCCACTGCTAGCAACATACCTCCTGACTAATAGCAGAGAGGGTTTTTAGATCATAGACCTACGTTGCTGCGCTGCGGATTGACAGGTATCGTAGATAAGCGCACTCTCTATATCTTCATTCTCATAGGGCGATGTGACAGCAACCTTGACTGGTGAGAGATCAGAATAAAATCTTAATAGAAAACTCAACTTCGATATTTGAATTCGCCCAACCCCGGACACGAACTCATGTCTGTAGCTGAAGAAACTAGCCACTAGACCGAAAAGGCAGTCTGCATTAATTTATCCAAATTTTATATTAAGAATAGGGAATAAATACCTAATAGGCCGAATACATATCTCCCGTAGTAAAAAATTATTTACAACTAGCAGACCCGATAGACTTCGTTCTGTCAAAAAGATTTGGAATGTGGCAGCTTTCAGTTTTACGAATGATTTTCGAAACTTACCATCAGGTGATATCACAGTCAAACGCTAAACTGTCAGCAGTAAAAAAACATAAAACGAAATTACAGCAGTACTAATGATCTATAGCTCTTGCATTTTGTGACTATTCAATTGATTGACTCTTGCGTCGATAACAGTAAGTACTTGTAATTTAATATGAAGGTCAAATTGACTCTGGTATAGTTAGAAAACGGAAAAGGACTATTTTTAGGGTTTTCCCCTGCAATCATTCTAACTTTTCCCGCCGTAAAAACCATCCTTGGACTTCAACGAACATTTAAAAAAAAGAATTGTGAAAATTGACTCAGGCGTTATTAAGTTATGCGCTTACCAACACATTTTGCGTATTTTTTATATTATAGATACATTTTCGTTTAAACCTACAATCAAAATATTTATGTACAAATCAACAATAATATCATTTCTTCCAGAAACCTTCCATCATTTCCATTAAATGCTTGGCTATGATCTCTCCTGATGGTAAGCGATGATACAATCTAAATTGAAAATGTGCTCACTTAAGAAGAGGTAATTTACCTAATGTTTTCCAAAATATCGTACTGAAGTGCATTTTTTATACTTGGCGGCTCGATTTTGGTGGTAATTGGCCACTGCCGAAGCCTCACCACCAGTCCAGACTCAGAAAAATTACAAAATACAATTTCCTAAAACTACGCTACAACACTAGTAAGTACTCTTTTTTATTGCTGACAGATTATCGCTTGACTGTAGTCACACCTGATGGTGATTGATGATGAATCTAAGATAGAAACACGTTAATCTGGTAAAAGGCAATTTGACTCTTATGGTTTCTAGGCAGCATCCTACCGGAATACAAATCTATATATCTGGCGGTACGTCTTTGCTGGTAAGGTGATAAATAGCCACTGCCGAAGCCTGCCAAAATTCCAAACAACTTAAAATTTTCATTTTTAAATGCAATTTTCTAAATTTGTCCTGCGAAGCAAGTATTCGCAATCGCGCTAAAAAATCCTGCCAATCCTGCCAATTCTATTGTCTGCCAAGCCTACCAATCCGCAATGGAGCAGCGTGATGGGTTTATGCTTTAATAACCCTCTCTTAAATGAGTGAGAAGGCCTGTACCTAGCAGAGGAACGTTATTGCTGCTTACCTTATTCTATGGGCATTAAATATTGGTTAGCTCTTCCCCGTTTCTTTCAGATTCCATTTTCTTATCAAATTTAAAATTCCATTATGTACCCTACACACAACTGTACAACTTGAACGACACAGCCTTGGCGACCCAACTTATTCAATTAACCGTCTTTGAACCCTACTTATTATTCAAATGGCGTAAAGAAACACTTTTTCCATTTTCAATTACTTATCAAAAATTTACGTCACCTTAATAGGTTTTTGGATCCCTGAGAAAGACGCCTAGACAAAAAAGATGAGAATATTTATTAGAAAAAATAATGGATACATAAAAATAAAGTATCGTTCTTCAAGTTTTTTCACTTAAATAGCTTTTCTTTCCAACCTATGAAAAAATATGTAATCAATTCAAAACAAAAGAAATTTTCACCGAAACAACCCCATGTACATTATATTTATTTATAAAAAAGGCTTACTAACAAAATTTCGTACAAATACTTCTTGAACTAAAATACACCTATTCTCTTTTTTGTACGTTTTTGAATTAAATGCATTCACTACATTCACTGAAATCAAAAATTACACATCTAACACTAGAACGATAATATAATAATGAATAAGAAATTATGTAATTAAAATAAAAAAATTAAGAAAACCTTTCGAAGTCAAAGTCAAAATATCTTTATAGGCCTATTGAATTGAAGCACTATTGAATCGTCAAATATCGTTTTTTTCTATATAATATTTAAATGAATGAATGACTGATGTTAACATTAAAGAACGACTTAAAATCTAAAGTTACGAGGGTTCCTTCGCGCCCTGATCTGAGAAGAGCCCACAACAAACTCAGTCGGGAGTTCGTTTTTTTTTGTTATCATCATTAAAATATATATTTTAAATTTGTTCTATATTTATATACATATAGAGCAATTCATTCTTTAATTATGCAAACGAAATAAAATTTAGTGTATAGCGTGTTTATTAGAAATATATATAATACAAGGTGCTCCCGGAGATGTCATCAGTTTAGTTCATGATCCCATGGGGAGATATGGGTAAATTCGTTACTTATCAGGTCGAATTCTAAATCAACACCATTATGGAATCCACCTGAAGGCATACAAAAAATTTCAACTAAATCGGTACAACCGTTTAGGAGTTCAGTGATATACACACGCCCCTAAGGATTAATAAAGATACAATCAATTGCTGTTCGTTAGTCTCACTAAAACTTGCGATTTGTATAATTTTGGGATTGAAGTAATTGTGCAAGTCTAAAAAGGTTGAAAAGGAGAGTAATTATATTTAAAAAAAGCTTGGAAGTAATAAGAATACTTTTGTTCATTTGTTTTTGACATTTGACATTGACAACCAACAATTTCTGATCGCAAGTATAATAACCATAATATAACCAAAAAGTTTATTGCGCTTTCGTAGATTGAGAAAAGGCCTATGATCGAGTGGTGAGGATTGATCTGTGGTCAACGTTATCAACGTATGAGGGGAGCGGTAATCTGATTCAAGCATTGAAGTCTCTCCATGAGGATTCTAGTGCTTGTGTCAGAATAAACGGGGCGTACACGGAATGGTTTCCTGTCGAAAGAGGGGTTCGACAGGGAGGTGTTGCGCCACCATGACTGTTCAACCTATTCATAGATAACTGTTTGACAGATTTAAAAGAAAGTTTGTATGGGTTACGAATGAATGAATTACTCATCAAATGTTTACTCTACGCTGATGATCAAGTAATACTTGCGTCATCCGCTAATGAGCTACAGGAGATGGTAAATATTATGAATGAAGCTTTGNTCGATGCTGAATGGTCATATTTTGATAGGTGGGGAACAATTGGAAGAGGTGAAAGAAATTGTATACTTGTATTTGGATCTAAATTTACAAAAGATGGAATATGTGAAAGTTATGTTGAAAGGAGAGTGAATGTAGGGAATAGGGTAAATGGCGCCCTGCGCGCCTTTATGAATAGCCAGATGGTGTTTCAAAGCGCCAGACTGGCTGTGCATACAGGAGTGTTGGTGTCAACACTTATCTATGGTAGTGTAAGTTGGGTATGGCAGAAGAATCACAAAAGTAAAATAAATGCGGTAGAGATGAGAGCGTTGAGAAGCATGAGTGGATTAAAACTGAGTGACAGAGTAAGAAATAGTGTGATAAGAGAACGTTGTGGTATAAAAGAAGATGTAGTGACTAAAATTGAGAAAGGTATGCTTAGATGGTTTGGGCATGTAGAGAGAATGAATGAAAGGAGACTGACAAAAAAGGATTTATGAATCAAGAGTGAATGCGAAAGTTGGAAGGGGAAGACCAAGGCGAATGTTCCTGGATCAAATCCAGGACATTATAAATATGGGCCAAGTCAAGAGTACATTAAACCGACGAACCTGTATGAAATGTTTAATGAAAATGAAAGAAGCGAAGGAGATATGCAAGGATCGTGGCAAGTGGAAGGATGTTGTCTCTGCCTACCCCTATGGGAATGAGGCGTGATGCTATGTATGTAACTATAATATTTCACTACAACACTTTAACAGGAAACTGGGCATAAAGGTCGCGATTATTGATTACTAATTCTTTCTGTTCCAGTTAAGTTATAAACTCATTTTTAAAACTTTGCAAATATCATTCAGATTTTTCATAAATATATTGCTTCTGAATTTGCCGGGTCAGCTAGTAAGAAATGAGGAATAGGACAATCATTAAAGCATTATATTTTCATATTTAATTTTTATTGAAAACGGTCCTAATACCTGGTTGGACAACTGGTATTCAACTTTGGGGATGTACTTAGGGACATTGTTAATGCACCTCGGTTCATATGAAATAGCGATCTTCACAAGGACCTAAACATAGAGTTCGTCACCAAAGACTTCGCCATCACGTGAATCCCAAAGCTGCTAAACCTCTGGATATAGATAGAGAAGACTTAAAAGGACAAAACCTTTTGAGTTAGTGAAAGTGCAGTGACACAATATAGTGTAATGTGGTGCTTTTAAGCAAGAACTCAAGAACAGTGAGAGTCAATAGACATTATAGAAAACTAAGCGTAGTCTCTAGACTTACATAATAAAAGTCCATGTTAGGTAGATTAGGTCAAAGTATTATTACTAATTAGTCTGTAAGGCTGGTTTGTAATTCTTATATTATAAAATAACAAACATTATATATGGATAGATGTACAAACGTATAATAATTTATTTGTAAAGAAATCCCTTAATATAAATTTCATTTCCACGGACGGAAAAGAAATCACATTCTGTAACTAACATTGATTTTATCTATCTAGGATTGAAACAAAATCAAGAAAACAAACACTCCATTTTCTTTGTAATACAGCGGTACCTTACGAACACAATTTACTCTGTTAACTCAAACGTAACCAATATTCTATTTTCGTAGTGCACTTTATCAAAACGAACAATCTCTTTACTAAATGTTTGTACTAGAATTTTATTCTTCTTTATTTACTTGGAATAAATGTATTTTTATTAGTGTAGATCTATACGGATGCACTGAAAAGAATTATTAAATCCATAAGTAGACATTTCGATAAGCAATGAAATTTTAGTATATGAAGATGCTACCTTCAAGAAAACAAGAGATTGTACTTCATATAATATAAAAACATAAATAAATTTGTTATAAGACTACAGAAAAGTCATTTAGTTTACTCAAAGGTTAAGCCTTTTAGTTAACTTGAACTCAATGTCACAAGATTATTGAAGTGAAACTTCTTTAGGCGAGTGAGGGTAAAATTTTTACGGAAGAAACGCTATGATTAGCGTCACGAAGGTGTCCAGCGTTTTTTATGCTAATTCGTTTGAAGGTTAGAGTAGTTTTAATATTTACAAATAACATGTGGCGTTTTAATCTGCCACTCGTCATTTAATAATTTAATAAACTATTTTTCATAAAATATAAAATTTTAAATTCAAAATCATATTCACAAAAAACTATTAATAATTTTCGACACTTTTAATATTTTAATGACAATTAAATTCATTAAATTCGTGACGTATCTTCTTTTTTTCCATTCCTCTAAGTCTCAGAAATTAAAAATTTTAGATTTGTATAAATATAAACAATTAAAAAATTCGTTTGCCAAAGAAGTTTCACTTCTGATATTTGTGCTTTGTATGCACGCATTTTTAATTTTTTTATAGTGCACGTATTCTGACTACGTTTCTAGATGTTCTTAATATAAAAGAGTATATTCCTACGTTTAACTCCTGAATGAAATCTATCAAAAAATATTACCTATTTTCTGATATAAGTATCGTATATATTTTCATACGCATTTAGTAAAAAGCTGTTAATTTGAACTAACCTAATTTTAGAATATAAGAAAGTTTATTTCATATGCTATTTGTGCTGGTTATATCATAATTCCTAAAATAAGTTATAACGAATATCATAATCCAAAATATTTGTCTGGGCATTTGAAATCCAAGAATAAAACATGTTTAAATTATCTAACCCAAGATTGATTAACGGTTTAAAGGAGTATCTAAATAAAGAGCAACCAACAACAGAACTTCACAAGAAACTTGGAAGGCATTATTTGCCTTAACCTTGTTTCAACTAGAAATAAATTGAACAAATACTTAGAACGCGAACTTTCACCGTTTCTTCTTCATTAAAGTTTTTCCATCACGACTTGATTTTATTTAATTAATGCAAAATTGAAATTCTTATAGCAAATGATCGATGTTCGTTTATTGTATATTAATGTAGAATAAATTATCTATACAAATAAATATACAGTGATAAGCTCTTTGTCAAATATTAATTTCAAAGCAAATTATCGTTTAATAAAAACCTTATTCCTTAAATATGCTTTGAAATTAAAATATCTTTCGGTCCATTTGTATATATTTTTTCGTAATATTATTTTATTGCTGATAGCTTAATCGCCTTGATAGACGATGCTAAGTGATGATACAATCAAAGATGATATCGCTAATGTTATAAAAGGTTTTTTATTGCTGACCAGTAACCGAGTGGTAAGCAATGATACAGACTAAGATGGAAATCCGCTAACCAGGTAAGATATAATGTACCTCTTATGGTTTCTTCACAGCATGGATGGATGGATGGATGTATACTTTATTGAACACCACAGAAATAAGACAAAAGAAAAATACAACAACTTAAAATTAACTAAANGCCTCCATTTTGATAATACACACTTATGGACACTGAATTAGTGAAATATATTACAGTGCTTGTTTAATGTTTAAACAATATGTGATTTGATTTGCTGGCAAGTAGAGGGACTTCACAGGTACATAACTTCACTTATATACATGCAAATTACAATTTTAATTAAATTAAAATGATAGAGCATAAAACTTGTGTCTGACTTATTACACTCCTACCCTCAAAAAAAAAAGTGTCAATTCAGCATCGTACTGGAACTCAAATATTTTGCTTGGCAGTACGACTTTGCTAGTAGGGTGGTAACCACGACCGAAGCCTCCCAGTCCGGAACCAGATAAATTAAAAAATGCATTTCCTAAATGTGCTCTGCCGAGAACTGATCTACGGACCTCTGTTAGCGAAGCGAGTACTCGGAACTAGTGCGCCATTGAGGCTATCAGATTCAAAAATATTAATATGTTTAGTTTTAGATAAGTTCTTATCATAAGCCTCACACAAGAAACAATATTTCATTCATTCGATTAAATATAAAATCCAGTTTGAAGAAAGGTTTTTTGAAATGGAGGATTACCGGCCTTAGGGCGTTCGCCACATTTCCTGGCTTAATCACGAGCATCACGCGGATGCTTGTCGATATATTTTTACCAACAATATCAAACGAGGTGGTACCCGCCGGCGACGTCAGCGGGTCCATCCAGGTCCAATCCAGTGAATGTCATACAGGGTCTAGCCACTTCCGTCACGTCGCCTTAGCTGGCAATTTCTTGGAAGTATGGTGTGGGGTAGTCTGCTAAACAAAACATACTTCTCGATAGTTGGCAGATGAACACCGCCACGGTAGTGGTCTTGGTTTTGTGGTGGACTACATCGTACCTGACGTACCTCGGACTCAGGTACCAGGCACGAGGCATATATCAGTCTGGAGCGGACGTAGGCCTTCAGTTTCGCTTTTGTTGAGAGACTTAAGCTGAACTTTGGTGAACGAAAACATCTTAAGAAAATCTGCACATCCCTCGAGTAATTTAGGAACATGTATGTTAAAGCGTTGTGGTGATTCGCTACTCTAGATACCATGACATGATCGAGTAACCCTGTGCCTAGCTTTGGAACGTTAATAGGCTGCTTCATACTTTTTATAACGTAGTTAATGAAAGACAATCTCGCTCCCTATCACTCTTGCTTAAGTAAACATTTAAAACAAAGCAATCAACGACTTACAGAATATTGTATAACTAACCAATGTGGTGTTCACATTATGATAACAGCGAAAATATGTTTGTCAAGGCATTAGTTTGTTACTCTTTGCAATTCATTTACATAATTTTTACATTTCCTCCATTTAATAATAGATACACCAATTATAAATTGATAAATTTGGTAATACATTAAATTGCTTACCAAGAAATATGAAACTCCATTTAAAACTAAAATATTCTTTAGGTATACAGACTTGAACAGTTCTTTTGAACAGTCTTTCAGTTAATCTACAAGTTTCTAAAGCTGAATATACTGTAAAGAAACCAGCAATAAACTCATATGATCCGCAAAAAATCATGTGCACCTCACAAGAGAGATAGAGATGGAACAAATTGGGTTAGCATACAAAAGATTATAGTGAGAGAATATTAAAAGATAGACATTTGCTACCACAGACTTTTTTTTAGAACTGACACAGGAGAAGGATTCTGTCATACATCACAACTGCAAAACTTTAAACTTACCGATTTTGAAATATTCTTCATTAGTGCACAGCTCCTATTGGCTTATAATTTTGCTCAATAAACCTACTTAACAATGAAATAATTTTTCAAATTGCATTAGAGATTAGCTCGTTTAAGTAAATAAACATGTCAGCGTTATGCTACTGGTATCAATATCATTTGTCATAATGAAACATAATACATCATGTACTCATATTGATGAATATTATCTACTAAATAGGTATTAGAATGAAATGAAATAAGCCTTCAGTCTAAAATGAAGGCAAATTGTTGAACAGAAAATAAAGAATCGCTTCTGTAATTACAACAGTTACTTGCAGAGCTCAGACTAATTACGTCCACTCAGCTTGGTTAGCCACACACTGTCTTCTATTACTTGAATAAACTGCTTTGACAAGCTCACACGTATCCACATGTACATAGATATACTGTAAAAGCATCACAATTTGGATAAATGGTAAAAGTAAGTAAGTAGCTGCCCATTAAGGTCCAACTGTTGGGGTAATGCCTCCTCACTCATAGGAGTGAGGGTTTTTAGAGCAAAGTACCATCACAATGCTCCATTGTGGGCTAGCAGGCATAATACACAAGTGCACTCTCTATTTCTTCACTCTCAGTGCCGGCAATCCGACACGACCGGAGTGAAATCAGGCGCAGAACCGACGGCTTAACGTGCTCTCCGACGCATGGGGGTGGATCCCGTTGCCGACTTCTAATTTCGGGCAAATATTAAAAAAATGTCATGTCTGTAGTCGTCATTAGATTAGGTCATTAGACCAATGAGGCTGTCAAAAAAATCCGAATAATGTCCCTATAATTCTTAGAAGAATTAGAAATTAATATTCCAAAATTGTAATTTAGCGACAAATCAATTTAGCGGACTTAGTTTTATTCCAATAAATCCGTGCAGTCAAAAGATAATTTAACAAATGACATAAAAGCGTGCTTAAATTTTATATTTAGAAATTAGATTTTTCAATGCAATGCATTTTGATTGTTACAATTTTCATCGACTCAAATTTAAGATGTTTACGGAAGGACGTTATCCAATCATTAAATAATGCTTTGAACAAATGATGTTACTTTATGTAATTAATAATCTATTATTTCTCAGATTAATTAAGAAAAAGTTTACATATTCTGTTATTTTTAGGTTAAATGTGTTAGGTTAAGTTTTGTGTTCGTCACGGGTCGCCGCTGAAAACCAGCGTTGGGCTAGTCCCCAACGATAGCTGAGCGGTATTCCCATTTTCGGCATCACATTCTTCTGCAATAACTAATGTATTTATTCTACTGTAATATTACTTTGTGTAAGCTCAATGTGTAGAAGAGTGTAATATCAGAAAATAAAATGTTATTTATTTATTTTTTTATTTATTTTAAATTTGTGTTATTAAAAATTTGGTTAAAAGTACCGTTTAAAATACTGCTATAACTTGGAAAACGAGAAAATGATATTTCCGTTTTTGTATAAAAACTTGTAATTATGGAAAGAAAAAACTTTGTAGGGTACAAACTAGAAGAAAAAGTATGAAATTGCACACACTTATAATTTATATAAAGAAGTGCAGAATGCTAATTTTTACAATTATGCATTAAAAAAACATTAAATCAATAAAAAAACATTTGACATACTACCATATATTTGACACAGGCACGCACTTTTTTGTTTATTAGTCTGTGGTTAAATTGAGAACAGATTAATAAAATATTATCTGTAAAGGACAATTGACAAACGATGAAAGAGTTATTATAAAAAAAACATAGCTTACAGTAAAATTGTATCGTTAATTAATTTATTGAATGATTTTCTTGTTTCAATAAAAAAATTAAACAACGTTATTTTAACTTAAATTCACTAAAATTTGATAGAGAAACTAACAGTATTTGTGAAATCTGTGATTATAGAAATATAGTCCTTAACAATAGAACCTTTATAATGCTTAATCTTATAGTTTAAATTAATTCTGGTCGAATTTCGACCACTGTACGGCCGTTATTATATATAAGCTAAAGATATAGCAAAGTCAATAATTCGATACAAATTATTGAATATTAAATAGAAATGAAAAAGATATCTGTTGCTGTTACAAACTGTCAGTTACTGCTCAATAGATATATATTTGAAAAACTGTATTCTTAAAAAGTGCCATGTTAGTAAAATGGCACTTTTTTAAGTAGTTTTGAAATTAACTAGACTAATAAGTATGTTTTTAAAGTTTTAAAATTTAAATAAATATAGCAAGGGTGTCGACAAATAACAGGAAAAAAGCAACAAATTTTCAGGTAGTTTCCACTGTCAATTGAAAATAAAACCCGTGTAATCGGTCAATCCTTTAACACCTACACATTAAAGATGGTAGCTTTCCCTCTTAGAGTACTAATTATTCACCAACTAATTACTTTGTTAATTACTCAAATAAGGATAGAGCCCCTTGTTAACCTTTATTTACATTATTGAAGCAGCCAGGAATAATGGGGATCGAAATTCGAAACAGTATCGAATTATTTCTACCATCAATATTCCATGACTAAAGAATTATAAAGAATTTTAAATTACCCTTTCAATTTGAAAGCAATTTATTACATATTCAAATTATGTATTAATTATTTAGATAGTGGCTGACTATAATCCTGAAATAATTCCTCGGAAGCGCCGGTTTGTCTATTCGCGATTAACTCATATACTATTTAACAGATTTTCATAGGATTTTCACTAGCAAATAGGATAATACATGAGGAAGGTATACGTATACTATTTGTTAAGGTTTTCAATAAATTTGTTTACGTATAACGTTACGTAAAAATTCAAGCTGCCTCGTAGGTTTCAGCGAACGCTGCCTAATATTTAAAAGATATCACATAACAACGCATCTTGGGATATTCCTCTTCTATAGATCTACAAAAATATATTTAAGGTTAGCCCGGAAAATGACTTCTGGCCTTTTTGTAGCCTAAAAACAGTGTCTCTAGAATGTATTACAATTGTGATTGTCGCATTTTTCCTAAACAAATAAATAAATTATGATGTAATTTTAACAGAAAACAAAATATTTTCGTTTATAATGTGAATCGGTTTATTATTTTTAACAGAATTAGAGTTGGAACTAGAGTTGCATTAGTCGTTCTCTAATTTAACAATGGTCATATTGTTTTTAAAAGTTATAAGATAAGTTTCTATCGAAAAATAACGTTAAAAATGTATAGAATAATCTATTGTTAATATAGTAGTAACAAACAACAGTGAGGCAAACATTGATCAGCCCTATAAATAAATCATATTTGTTTAGATTTGATGTCCGCAAGATATAGGTTGTCATAGTGGCCGCGCCTAAGGTGTTTCTGAGAATATGTATACAGAAGCTCTTATGGGTAAATTACATTAGTCCCCACCCAAGATAAATTGTATAGATGTACAAAATCAAATCCACATTGTTTTTCTTCATATACATTACACTTATAAATTTTTCGTTTTCTATTCTTAATTATTTATTCAAGCGATTAGAAAAACAACTCTTGTTGATCACAACTGTTGTATATTTCTATTAACAAAAATAATATATCATCTATATATATATAAAAGAGATATAAAAGAGAAAAATATATCTATTGACTCATCACGAAATCTTTGGAACCATAAGGCGTAGACTCTAAATTTGGTAGGAATATTCCTTTTCCGAGTAGAGGTCCGCTAAGAACGGATTTTACGAAATGACATCCACAAGGGGGTTTGCGGGGGTGTTAATTAAAAAATTCAAATTTCCGCGTAAAAAAAATTCAAACTTCACATTTACAGACTATATTTTTTATGGTATGTAAAACTTGCTCAAAAATTATTTTTAACATAATAGAAACTATCAAAAGTAAATTTTAGAATATTCAACCCTAGAAAGGCAGTGCGGGTTGATTCTTATTAGTAAAACAATTTGCCTAAATTCATGAAATTGCTACCAAAAAACATTCCTCGCAAACGAAGTCGTGGTTCAGCTAGTTATATATATATTTATTTATTTATTGGTAACCCAACAGCGTTTTAACAAATTGTTACATAGAATAATTAATATACTTAAAATAAGGCCAATTACAGATTACACAAATTATTAAATAATTCAGAGCGCGGTCGGCTCGAGCCCTGATCCTCCGGACCTCATCAGCGCCAACCTGCATATCACGTTCCCTTGTAGCCACCTTGTGCCTATAGATTGCCACGAGAACTTCCGCACGAAGCTCCCACGGAGGATCGCCCGCCAGAAGAGATGCCGCTGTCCAGGATACCGTGCGATACCCCCGTATTACCCTGACCGCTATTACTCTCTGAGCTTTGTGTAAAAGAGAAATATTTGAAGCAGTCAGAGCATCGAGCCACACGGGAGCACCGTATAGTGCCATACTAGCGACGATTCCGGCGTACAATTTTCTACAGGGCGATCCAGGTCCCCCCACGTTGGGCAACAACCTTCCCAATGCAGCAGCGGCATTGACGAGCCGCGGAACTAACCAAGCGAAGTGCGCGCGGAAGCTCCACCGGCCGTCTAGTAACAGACCCAGATATTTCATCTGAACACTAACCGCTACTGTTGCACCACACACCCTTAACGTTGCTCCTCGTGGGGGACCCCTTCGAGGTCCATGGAAGAGCAGCGCCTCCGTCTTGGTGGTGGAAACCTTCAGACCCAGAAGCTGGATTCTTTCCACCACCATATCGGTTCCCACTTCCGCAAGCATTGCCGCTTCGGCGAACGTTCGTCCTCGGGCCATGACAAGGGTGTCGTCCGCGTAACATGACACCCCCATCCCAGGGAGGAGTGGGCACCGCAGGAGCCAGTCGTAGCCAATATTCCAGAGAATCGGCCCTAAAACAGACCCCTGCGGCACACCGCGACACACTGGACGTCGGTAAAGTCTTCCGCTGCTCTCCCACAAGACCACTCTTTCCTGGAGATACGCTTCCAACACTCTCCTAATGTAAGGGGGCACTCCATGAAAACCGAGCGCTTCCAGCACCGTTTCATGAGGCAGACTGTTGAAGGCGTTTTCTATATCAAGAGATACAACCAGGACTACCTCCCCTCTCTGCACCGCGTTCGTTGTCCTGCCCCGAAGGGACTCCAGAGCGTCAATCGTTGAACGACCTCTCCGAAATCCAAACTGCGAGGCGGACAGCCCAGGCCTCATTTCCTCTAGGTGACGAACAAGGCGGTCTGCGAGGATCTTCTCAAACATCTTCGCCACTTCGTTTAATAGAACGATAGGCCGATATGCGGTTGGAGAATCCGGAGGCCGGTCTCCCTTCCGCAGCAGGCATATCCTTCCCATCTTCCAGACTCTCGGGAATTGTCCAACAAGGAGACACTCGTCAAACAATTCCCGCAGCCAACCACCAAGGTATTCCATGACAATGAGCATAACTCGGCCAGGAATACCGTCAGGACCCGGTGCAGTTTTTCTGGTCCTCAGGCGCTTAAGAACCAGCTCCATTTCCTCATCTGTTACTGGTTGAGG
>JACTOM010000034.1:286511-357865 GCA_015832385.1 Elymnias hypermnestra | reverse complement strand
TTTATTTATTTATTTATTGGTAACCCAACAGCGTTTTAACAAATTGTTACATAGAATAATTAATATACTTAAAATAAGGCCAATTACGGATTACACCAATTATTAAATAATTATCAAAATAACAGAGTAGATATTAGGAAGTAAAAATTAGGAAACAATGAAAAGAAAAAACTGAGATATTCGCTGTGTTGTTAGTGAGTGTTATGTAGGTGTGAGTGGGTATGTAAGAATTAGTGAGTGTATTTGTGTTTTTTGGTGGAATTTAGTAATGTAAGAAGAATTAGTACCTGTTTTATAAAAAAAAAGAAGAAAAGCTGGTATGCGTATATGTGTTTTAGAATATGTGTATAATAACCAAGGCCATATATCACCCCAAATTAATACAATGAAAAACGTCTATAAACTACATTCATTTTTATCAACACATATCTGACAAAATTCCCAACCGCAAAGTTGTTCACCTTTCTTTTTTCCACAGAGTAATTTTATTTTGAAAATTATGACACAAGTAGGCTCAAAAAGCTTTTTTGAATCGTCAGTCAGGCTTTCCGTTGGTAACATGTTTACTACCGATTAGAATTTTAAATAATCTTCAACATTATAATAAGTCCATTGAAATGTTACATGAACTCTGCATTTTTTAGAGGACGCAATTTTAATTTTGGACATGTGTGAAGGGTCAATGGAAGCTTAACCCCATGTTTGTGGGATAGCCGCCCTTGTACCTGCGGCCGCCATCTTGGAAAAAGGGGCGCAAACACCTTTTTAGCTATATCTCGGAAACTATGCGTTGTACAGAAAATTTGTAAGAATACAATTTGTAGCAAATCGTTTTGCCTACAAATATGTTTCTATAATTTTTTGCCCCAAAATTTTAATTTAAAGTAAAAAAGTGAGAAAATTTTTATATGATTTTTTTTTCTTTTTTTTGTTCTCGAACATTTTATTAAACGTTTTCAAAAAAAAATACCTCAGACCAATCTTGTTAATTCATTTAAAACGTTACAGAGCTCTAAATCCGGTACAAACGAAATATAATATAATAGTTTTTTGACTATAAATACATTCTTATTTTTTTTTAATCTCTACAACTTTACTTATTAATTCCTTATATGCTTTTTGTAAAAGGATGTTTTTGCAATATTTCTTAAGTTTATGTAATGGAAAATAAAAAAATGATTGCGGTATCTTATTAGAAATGCTTATGCTACACCCTGCGAATGATATCTGAGCCTTCTTCACTCTAAAGTATGGTTTGTACGACAAATATATTGATTACAAAACTTTGCCTCTCTCTGAAACAACACTTAACATCCTCAAAAAGAATCTAAAATTTTCGCTACATGAACTTATAGTGAGTTTTACATGGAATAAAACACGTTTTGTATAATTAACCCGTGTTATTTTTGGTATTCAAACATTTTATTGTGCATTCCGTTTGCCTTAACAAAAATTTTCTGCACGCCACTGCAACTGTCCAATTTGTTTTTCGCATTGCTTAATTGGACCGTGTTTGATCGGAACGTTTCATACCAAATTTAAAAAGAAAGATCATGAATTCTACAATATTTCTTAATACATATACTTTTGTCATTTATGTTCCCTACCACTGTTTATAAAAAAACTTATCCCAACAATAATTTCAAAAACTACCTTCCAAAAATATTCATAAGCCCCACCACCGATTCTGAATTACTATTGAAGTTTCATGTTAATTTGTAAATAAAACAATTTTCTTTGCAAATTATTTTTTTAATCCCGGAGATGGTTAACTTATAGTTTCGTTGTCAACTGAGTTGTATAAGTATGAAATATACGACGGCAAACCTGAAGTCCCGTCCTTTTATAATTCCATCATTCCATTATTAATCATACGTGTTTTAAAGATTTTCAAAACACCAAATCGTGCATTTTTATTCACGGATGAAACGCGTGATAAGCGTCACGAAGACATGCAACGTTTTTTAAGCTAATTCGTTTGAAGATTAGGTAGTGTAATATTTACAAATAACATGTGGCATTTTAATTTGCCACTGGTCATTCAATAATTTCATGTACTATTTTTCATAAAATAAAAATATTTCATAAATTCTTCTTTCTAAATTTTAAATTCAAAAACAAATTTTAATTAATAATTTTCTAATATTGACAAAACAACACGTGGCATTTTTAGTTACAATTCGTCATTTGAGATTTCAATAATTATTTGCATTAATTTTCAACGCTTTTACTATATTAATTAAATTCATTAAATTCCTAACATATCTCCCTTTTTCCCTCCCTCTGAGTCACGATAATCTAAAGTTTTAAATTTGTATTAATATAAACAAGACTTTCAAATTAGTTTGCCAAAGAAGTTTCACTTCTGACATGTGTAATTGTAGGCACGCACT
The DNA here is from genome assembly GCA_015832385.1 of Elymnias hypermnestra. NCBI lineage: Eukaryota > Metazoa > Arthropoda > Insecta > Lepidoptera > Nymphalidae > Elymnias > Elymnias hypermnestra. Next base: position 355,472 of record JACTOM010000034.1, on the reverse strand, counting down.
TTTAACATGGCATTGTAATGTTTATCGCAAATCGTTTTAAAATATAATTTTTAAGGTCTTATTCTTTCTTAGGTTCTTATTCTCTAGCCCCAATTGAGGTCTTTTGGCACCCTTATTCGGGTCTCGCATAACATTTTGATTTTTTTAGGCTAAAAAAGATTGGTTTTTCAGTAAGACCGCTATTGCATACTGTACTTCTTTTATTATATATGATTGCTTTCATTTATGCCTTTTATTCGTTAATGTACAATAAAGTATTTATCTATCTGATAACTTATAGTGTTCACGCCGGCCGTGACCCTGCATGAGAGGCTACCAAGGATCACCAGGGCCCAAAGTGGTGAAGGTAGCCTTGATCACTGTAGGCGGCGAGAGGAGAAAGTATACGAGAGATTCCAGAGGGTTTGAACCGATTTGAATGATTTTGCACCTACCTGGTCTCCAGGTGCTGATCTCCTCGACGGCGACAAACCCTGGCAGATGAATGATCACGTGGGATGTGTATTTGTCAGTATGTGGGTGGAATGTTTAGTGAAACCTGCCAAAGTGTCGCGGAAAGCTGCTGTCGGCGACGCTGCTTCGCTGTTCCACTCCAAAATCCACAGGAAGGAAGTCCCATTGCGACCATCGCGTGGGCGAAATAACCTAACCGCGCTATGACCCGCCACCTTTCACTAGAGAACTACGATATGGGCCTACAAAACGCGACGATTTGCTTCACTGGCCCCACAAACTAATTAACGCGTGGGATTACGGCACTTCCCGACAAATCAAGGCAAAAACCCACGTGACCTACTTTCTCGCCCGTTCGAAACGCCTCGCGGTTGACAACTCGCTATCAGCTTCTTACGACTCCAGATCCCGATAATCTACAGACTATATTGCTCTATGCTCATAGAGCAGCGCAGAGACGCCCTCTCGCGCCCAGCTGGCGCGAACAAATAGTGTTCTTTAAGTTATATATTGACAAACATATAGCGATATAAATGGGATATTTAAATCAAAAATGTTTTAAGGGAAACTCTATAAAACTAATAATACTGTCTGTCTGGTTTTAATTTGAATCCAAAAAAGACTTGAAATTCGTATAATTAACCAAAATATATCTTAACATACAAAGATTCATTTAAAGTATTTGTCTAACAGCCCGTTAATTCTAGTCTATGGACTGTCTAGATTGATTTTAACAATAGTTTTACAAGCATATAATAAAGAATAAAACAAGGAAAAACAAATTTAGATTAATTGTACAGGACATGCTTGTGTGTCTGCTTATAATTTACACATTTTTAGCTTCTTTTATTAGCTGGAGACCCTCTTTTCTTTTAACACGGCGATAAATCCAATACTAAAATATGTATTTTCGTAGCAAAAGTATAGATAGTTACGCGTCTGTCTCTTTTTACTATCGCTTTTTCGTTTCATAGACTTTCAAATCACAACTACGCTAAATCGTTTTCACTTCAAAAATATAAAAACATCGAAACGAAGTGAAAACGCATGTAATGATTCTATAAAATTTGACCCAATAAAACTGCCGTATGACATAATACTATCGGTAATTGATCCCTGGGAGCGTAAAATAACTAACGTGGAAGCATTTTCGTGCTTGCTCTCGTTAATACGTAAACGTCATTACAAATATATCGAATTTTGTTACGATGAAAAGTACAAGACCCCGCCCAAATATCGCGTGGACAAAACTCGTAAAGTCACCTCAATTCAAGCAATTGTGCACTTGCTGAAATTCGTATTCAAATACGATGTCGTCGGTTAGCAGCAATTTATACATCCCAAATTACTTATATTTGTATAACAAGTTTACCCTAAACAAGATGCCACTTTTGCTTATTGTCGACTTTATCCTTACACATTTCAAACAAAATCCTCTGCCGCATCTGTCTGTTTGTTTATAAGCCCAAAAGTACTGCACGTATTTTCACAGAAGGTTCAAGTATACAGTTTGTCAAGGTTTATATAAATTGGTTGAAAATTAAAGATTATTTAAGTATCAAAAAAAATAAAGACTTCTGGCAGCTATACAATTTAAATATGTATCTTAGAAGTTGTCGCAAATAATTTATAATTATAACCCGGGGTGAGTCACTTGTATAGTATAAAAATTAAAAAGCTAAAAATTGTCTTTTTTTCCGCTGGGAAATACTTTTACGCACCCCTACCACGACGGCAGCGAGTGTGGGACTCGCTAGCTTAGCAAAAATACCCACTAAAACCCAGCAACACCCTCATCAACTTAAATGGGAGGTGACTGAGGCTCCCTTACGCATTCGCTCTGACACTTCCGGTTGCAACCAGCAAAAAGTGGTTTAAGGAGGAGACAAAAGGCGTTCAAAAAGACGCCTTCTACAACCCGGCCTCCACCTTCGCAGGGGCGGGGCATCAGGAGCACTTTCCCTTTCTCTCTCCATTGCCTCCTTCGACGAGATGACATCCTCGCAAAAGGAGGCAACTGCATTCCATCCTACCTCACTGCCAAACATTCTGTGTTTTCATTTCAAATTCATTTTTATACCTTACAAAGGTAACGATCGGTTCAAGATTCTTCAGTCAGCAAATATATCCACTTTTTATAAAAAGTTTATAACCCAAAGACTAAATATATTAAAAAAATAAAGCTTTCATTATTCTTCATTAATGTAGAAACGATAAGACTTTAAAGTACCATTGGTAACAATTCATGGAGCTTAGGTTATCCAAAAATGCAGAATACAGTGCAAAGAAACTAAAAAGCACTTATCCAGTAATGATCTAACCTAAAACTAGGACGTTAAAAGCAGAACAAAGGCTCCAGAATTAATACCCATGTACATTTCAGAGTCCTTAAAGAAAGCTATAACACGAAATATATACTGTTTACGGATACGAAACTTAATAAATGGACATCATAAATAATCTTTATAAATAAAATTAATAAGTAAAGCGTTAATATTCGCCGTTTAACGACATAATTAAATATTTTCGGGTACGTACCTCCGAACTCATCTCATCGTCTCATCGCAGCCGCTATTCATGTAATTGGGTCGAATACGAAACTATGGCGTGATGTACCCTAAAATGCTTTTTAATTAAAGCTACCTATGAAAAGCTTATTTCTAACTTGCATTCGCCCCATTATGTCTTACGCCAGCGTCGTATTTACACACGTGCCAGAGCGCAGAGCTCGTCTGCAGACGCTCCAAAATAAATTCATGAGGATGGCCACGGGATGCTCCTGGTACGTCCGAAATGTCGATCTACATAGGGACTTAGAACTCCCCACGATAAAGAGTCACTTCAAAGAGCTCTCTGAAAATTATTTCGGGAGAGCCATTAATCATAGGCACCCACTAGTCCTCTTATAGGGTCCGTCTCAACGTTCCGCCTAGGAAGAGAGGGCCTAAATATGTCCTTAACGACCCCGACGACACGATAACTATCGACAATCTATACCAGGTAGGGTCAAACATTTACACAAATGTTACACAGCGACTCCGCCGGCGGAGTCGGCCCCCGATTTCTGACGTCACCCGGACGTGGAGTTCGCCCACGTTCCCGGGGGGCGCTTTTAATTTTGTCCTTTTCAGGTATGAATCAGCGATAACGTCGCTCCAAGCCGTGGCTTGGTCTCGCAGGAGACGCCCTTGGAGCTGCGTTTCCCCGGAGAGTGAGCCCTGTTCAGGACTCGCACTCGAATAGTGGCGCCCTCCATAAGAGCCCGTCCTCCTTCCGGTTACGCTGTAAAAGCCAGTATGGCTAACAGCTAAACACATTCCGAACAAAAGCTTATTTCTATCTATGCAAAACTATAATATTTTGCTATTGCTGACATGTTACCGCTTGATTATGTTCTCGCCTGTTGGTTAGTGAAGATATAGTCTAAGATGGAAATGCACTAATCCGGTAGAGGCAATTTTCCTCTTACGGCTTCTACATGTCATATCGTATTGGAACACAAAGCTCCTGTTTTGGCAATACGCTTTTGTTGGTAGAGTAGTAACTAGCCACGACCAAAGCCTCCCAACAGTCTTAGATTCTTTAATATCATTATCAATTGCATATTGGAAATAATATGTAGAATAAAGTATTAATGTGTGCGAATAATTCGAACTTACGAATTATTCGTTCGGAATCGAATGTTAATATTCGATTTCAAACTCGAATAGAATAATTCGAAAATTTCCGAATAATTCAAATTTTTTCCTAAATATTCGGAAACTATTAAACTATCAGTGAATTTTATCAGTCAATTTAGGGTTTCAAATGTTGAATATTCAAATATAAATTTAACAATCCATATACATTTTATTGAAACCTGAAAATAGTCTCAATTCGAATAAATTCGAGTGCGGGTATTTGTTATCTGTCGTTCTTTCGACTACTCTGTTGCATAACAAATTGCAAATTGTAGAAATATGGTAGAAAAAAATGAAAATGAGTAATTTTATTCTATGGGTACTTGAATTTTAAGCTAAATGTATGTTATTCGCATCGTATATGTCGAATATTTCGATACACGATTTAAATTCTTTAAATAGAAATAATTGAAAATTTATATAATCAAATTTTCGAGTTAATCGATTTTTTTTTTAATTAGTCGAAATTCCACGAATGATTCGAGAATTCGAATTTGGAATCGAATATTGATATTTTATTCGAATGATAATCGCACACCCTATAAACTATATTTGAAGATTAAAAAGTACTGTAAAAGCATACATTCCTTTTGCGTCGTAGACCTCACTGAGAACGAGTTTTTCGATTACCTACGATAGAGACTTCGCGGATAACACCGCGGGGAAACAACTAGTTGAGTGATAAAAAGAAAAAGTGAAGTCGTAAATATTGTTTTATAAGACCCAAAGAAATTTCGCAACTCCTCCGCGTCCAAACCGACCCGCTTGTCTCCTTGTATAAGGTTTAACTTATGCCAAAAAAAATTACGTCTTCCTTCGCGACATTTTACAGCAGGTACGACGACCGAGAAAATTTGTCACTTTTACGAGTAAACTTATACCAAGTCGCCGACAAATGTACACGACTTTTCAGGTCAACTCAATATTCTGACTTTACTGACTATTAAATAATATTTTTTGCAATATTCACTAATGATAGAAGATTTTTTTTTAAATCTATACATAGATGGGTAGACACCTATCAAGACTATGAATATTAAAATGTTCTCTACGTGCATATGTGTCTGAACTTTTGCTAAACGGCTCTTTTTTTGCGCTGGGAAAAGCCTTTACGCACCCCGATGAAAGATTATTTCCATCGGGATTGTGGGACTCACTGATAACAGAATACCCACTAAAACCCAGCGGATCCCTCCCCATCCATGAGCGAGATCACTCGAGGTTCCCCAGCTGCATTCCACTCTAGTGACCCGGATGGTACCGACTATGAGGAGCTACCACTCAATAGAGTGAGGCATGAAGTGCATATGTGCTACTTCTGCCACCAAGCCTCCTCCGACGGCGCGGGAGAGCTCCAGTTTTGTTATGGTTTCTATATATTTACTAGAAATATAACAGACGAACATCGTGGGTACTATCCATTCGACTCAATCCAATCACACTGTGGAAGATTGTGCACCCTGGGGACCTCAACGACACCTCCTAGTGGCGCTGGTCGGCGGCAATCTCTCGCTGAAGAGCATTATAGGTGCGATGCTCTCCAATGAGAGGATGCGGGCAGGAGTAACCTTCTTCTGCGAGTCCGTAGTTTCGCTTAAGGAAGCTCATGAGTGAGAGAGGGAGAATACAGCGGATGCTCCCCCTCACCGCCGAAGGAGGCAGGGTACTAGGCGGCGCGTGTTTGCGCGCCTCCTCCCGCCTCATTGAATCCTTTGTTGGACTCTCCTGACGTACCAGGGATGAATGGGAAAGTTGACCACCTGGTGCCTCACTTATAGAAGAAGAGGGTTCCGCTGGGTTTTAGTGGGTATTGCGAGGTCTCCTCTCTCGCCGAGTCTCACGCTCCTAACCTATAGGTCGGGGGTCTTGCCTAAAAGCATTTCCCAGCGAAAAAACAGAGTACTATCCATTCGTCATAGAATGATGAAAAAAGGTCTATTTGTTCGTTCAATTTATTATTTTATTACTTATTCAAATTGTCAATAAGACACAGTTTAAATAATTAAGTTCAAATACCTTATTAAGAAAATTTATTTCGCGATAAACTGTACAACGATATGTATCCAAAACTCACTTAGTTTAAACGTTTCTTACTTTGAAAGAAGTGCGTGCTAGAGGGTCTAGAACTAGATTTTATTTGTTCTTTAATAATGGTAACATTAGAAATTGACAATATCGCCCGGGACATGGTCCGAGTATTTCCTTCGCTTGTAGAAATTCTCGGTGCGATTTGGGACAGAATATTTAGAAAACTTCATTTTCTAATTTATCTGAAAGTGAAAGGCTTCGATCCTCGCCAGTTATAACCCAACCAAAAAATACGAGCTGCCAAGTTACGATTCTATGTTGGAACCATAACGGTTCAATTATCACTTACAAGGACAGCGCGTTACCGTCTTAAAATAACAAATAAATTCTTTCCAGAGAATAACATTTTCAATGGGCTTAGCGCTAACCTTAGGGCTTGTTGTCTTATAGTAAATATTTAAATTGCGAGCCCTGTGTGCATAAGTAACGATATGCCAGAGAGACCTTAACAGACGCTGTACTTGAAACTTGGGGACTCCTAATTCAATTCCCAAGAAGCCGTGATGACCCAGTTTATACACAAGTAAATCTAGAAAAGCTTATATTTTAGACTTGCAAACCTAACTTTGACTAGACACTCTGAATTTACATTTCCCATGGATATTTTTAAATCAAAGTTTATTTAATTAAGTAGGCCCAAAAACTCTTTTAAATCGTAATAAGTCTCTTCGTTGGTACTAAGAAGAAATCGGCAAGAAACTTAGTAGTAACTCTTTTAAATATAGTTTTTAAATGGATTAAATTATTAAATTTCGTACCACCCCAGAATTAATAAAAAAAGCTGAATTATAATTCTTAAACGAACATCAAACGTCTCAACATTTATGATTAGTCTCTAAGGGAAAGCGAAATTGTTGTTTTAACTATATTCCAAGATTATTTTCCTATTTAATCACATATAAAAAAAAAAAACAAAAAGTTTATTGCGCATTCGTAGATTTAGAAAAGGCCTATGATCGAGTGGTGAGGAATGAGTTGTGGACAACGTTATCTACGTATGGGGTGAGCGGTTGTCTGATCCAAGCATTGAAGTTTCTCTATGAGGGTTCTAATGCTTGTGTCAGAATAAACGGAGCGTACACGGAGTGGTTGCCTCACCAAGACTGCTCAACCTATTCATGGATAAATGTTTGACAGATTTAAAAGAAAGTATGTATNATAAATTATTTCCAGAGAATAACATTTTCAATAGGCTTAGCGCTAACCTTAGGGCTTGTTGTCTTATAGTAAATATTTAAATTGCGAGCCCTGTGTGCATAAGTAACGATATGCCAGAGAAACCTTAACAGACGCTGTACTTGAAACTCGGGGACTCCTAATTCAATTCCCAAGAAGCCGTGATGACCCAGTTTATACACAAATAAATCTAGAAAAGCTTATATTTAAGACTCGCAAACCTAACTTTGACTAGACACTCTGAATTTCCATTTCCCATGGATATTTCTAAATCAAAGTTTATTTAATTAAGTAGGCTCAAAAACTCTTTTAAATCGTCATAAGTCTGTTCGTTGGTACTAAGAAGAAATCGGCAAGAAATATAGTAGTATCTCTTTTAACTATAGTTATTGTAGGGAACATTGTGTAACACGTAGCTTTCATGTGCAACTGAAATCTAGTTCAAACATTTTTATCCTTTAAATAATTTTCAACATAGTAAAATGGATTAAATTATTAAATTCGTATCACCCCACAATTAAGTAATAAAAAAGTTGAATTATAATTCCTAAACGAACATCAAACGTCGCAACATGTATGATTAGTCTCTAAAGGAAAGCGAAATTGTTATTTTAACTATATTCCAAGATTATTTTCCTATGTACTCACATAATAAACCTTCCCTGAACTTTCACAAATAATTAAAAACCAAAATTAACCAAATAAGTCCAGACGATTTTGTGCTTTATCGAAACATACGAATAGCAATTCATGTATAAGAGATATCTATTGACTCACCAAGATATATCTGGAACCATAGGGCGTAGAGACTTACAATTTGGTAGGAATATTCCTTTTGCCAAGTAGAGGTCACCCAAGAACGGATTTTACGAAATTCATGTGGAATTTGGTATACAACAATTTGCCTAATCTAATGAAGCTGCTACCCAAAAATCATTCCACTCAGACGAAGTCGCGGGCTTAGCTACTTTTTATATATAATTAATTTTCGTTTATAAAACTGGGAAAATTTGTTTATTTTACATTTTATAAACAGTCTTAACGTGGTATTACGTACGTAAATTTTTTCATAGCCCTAGTTGTTGATAGAATCAACTAAGAGTTCATACGAAAGCGTGTTTTCAGATATTCATTATGTAGTAAGCAATTGTAACAGTGTAAATTCAGAAGTGCTGTTTCATTATGTACGTACAACAAACAGAAATTGTTTTGTGTGTGACCCTTGGCTCGCCTAACGAAATTCGCATATTTTATGCAGAGAGGTAGGCTTTTACACATACGGGCACTGGAAGAAATACGATATTAACGGAGTTATTAACGTATGAAATGAATTTTGTAAACCGGCTTAGGATTATGTTCGAAAACGCGCAAATGTTATACCTTTTTAATTGAAAAGTAAATTACCTTCATTGATAGGTTTCATAAGTCTGTTTAAAGTGAGGATAGAAATCGCTTAACGGTAAGTAAACCGTAAGCTTTATCACCGGTTAATTTCCACTAAAAAACTCGCAGTGGAGCAGTGTGGTGGGTCTATGCCCTAAAACCCTTTATACTATGAGTAACGAGGCCTGTATCCAACAATGTGATGTTAATATACTACTACTTACCTCATCTCATAAAAAATCTTTTACTAATTTAACGAAAATCTAGACATCATTGGTCTTTAGCTTTACTTTTTTCGGTAATAAATTAAAAAAGGAACTATATTCTACTGAACATCTTTTTAGGTTTATTATTGGTGTTTAGTTTTCATTTTCTTGTTATTTATAAAACGTGTCTGAGTAGTTTCTTAGCTTTTAACCATTGTTTTACACATCTGTATATATGAGTAACATTCTGTGATTATTCGAAATAAATAAAAAGATAATATTACGTCTTTATATGGTAGAGCCCCACGTAGCTACGGGACATCGCTACGGAACTACAGTAAGCACTAGTAAATAATTACAGTTAAAAATTAGTTCATTTCAAGCTACGCTAAGCTAAGGTTTAGTACAGGGCAGCGTGGTGGGCCTATGCTCTATAAACCCTCTCTCGTATGAGTGAGGAGGCCCGTGCCCAGCAGTGGGACGTTAAAAGGCTACTACTTACAAATCAATTTGTTTCGGATATCCGGTCAAATGGAAAAAGTGTTTGAGATGATCAAGGTCAATATTTAAAGTCACGAACCTTCTAAAAATAAATGTAAATATCAAAAAATGTTTCTGCGTGTTTGTTGTCTATGCATATTAAAGATATTTACGTTGTTTATTAGCAATCCAGAAGATTAATGACATATAAGAATTAAGATACAATATTTTACATATTTAATATGAAATCTAAAAAAAAAATTTTAAATCACTATATCACTCTGTGTAAAACCAAAACCTGGACACAAACCTATAAATTGATAACATATTTGTATTTATAGAGATTTCAAACTTAAGGGCAGACATAATATCTACAGTTCATCAATATAGTTTTTCGTAAAAGAAAGTAAAATAATAGGAACAAATGTTTATTCAATTTTTAAAAAGCAACATACTGTATGTAATTTACATACTTTATATACTCACGTAAAAATGTAATCATCATAAAAATCAATTACACGAAAGGTAAACCGAGCCGAAAACGTTTCCAAGTTGAACGACACCTTCCGAAGTTGTTCAAATAATACAAGCCCAAAGTTGTAAAAACTTTACGCTATTAAAACTTTTTTATACTTACCACAAAGCTTTACCCAAAGCACTTATATATTTCAATATAGATTCAACTTTTTAACTCATAAAAAACACATAGAGAGAAAATTGAAAAGAAAATACGTTTATGATAAAAAAAAAGTGATTTTACCTTTAAATAACGAACTTGTTAAATCCCTTTTTTAAATATACACAACACTTTGACACGGTAAAGTAAATTTTATTTCAAAGTTTGAATTTGCGATACGATTATAGCAGCGTTATTTGAAGGGCGGGCGGAACGTGCACCTTCAAAGACATACACCAACAGACTGAAGAGAACTCAAACTAAATGCCCCAGAATCATTTCTTAGTTTATCAATTGTTCGCAAGTAGCTTTTTAATCAGTAATATAAACAATGGGTGACAATTGCGTGTAAATTCTTGGCAAAGAGTCAATTACGTTTTTAAATGCCAATATACGTTATGTAAAAATTTCATCATCCCGTTAATCACATAAGAAACTCGCGTTTTGTCAAGAAAAAAGGTAATTTAATACGAATTTATGTATGATAAACAATCTTCTCTGAAAGTTTTCTTGGATCTTACAAAGGTTATAAATTTATCGTTATAATCTCACGATTTCCTTATACAAAAAAGGTAAGTAACGTGCCACTGCTAGGCATGGGCCTCTTCCGTCATATGAGTCAGGGTTTTTAGAACATAGACCCACCACGCTGCTCCACTGCGCAATGGCAGGCATAGTACAGCATGTGAGGGGAATCCGACACGACTGGAGAGAGATCAGGCGCAGTACCGACGGCTTAACGTGCTCTCCGAGGCACGGAGATGGATCACATCGCCAACTTCCCAACTTGGGGTAAATATTGAGAAAATCTTAATAGAAAACTCAATTTTGATTTTTGAATGGGCCCGACCCTGGACTTGAACCCAGGACCTCATGTGTGTAGTTGTACATGCTAACCACTAGACCAATGATGCAGTTTGATTTCCTTATATATTAATTCCTAAATTTGAAGAAGGAATATATTTATATATTCCTTGTTTAAATTTCAATCGTTAATAAAATATATTATTATTCAAAAGAAATTCATGATATTCCGAGCGGTTACGGATCTGGAGAAGATACCATCAATTTTCTTAAATGGTATGTGTATAGACAGGGTGGAAAGCTTCAGGTACCTGGGACATATTTTGACGGAGGATCTGCGGGATGACGAAGATGTTAGACGAGAAAGGAGTGCTCTGGCTATTCGGTGTAACATGCTTGCACGTCGATTCGCACGTTGCAGTGATGGAGCAAAGTTGACAGTAGAGCATACTTTCAAAGCTTCTACACTTGGCAACTTTGGGCCAATTGCACAAATAACTCACGTAGTAGCATCAGAGTGATGTATAATAATGCATACCGCATTTTGATGCGGTATTCGGGTATGTTTGCCGATGCCAGAGTACCAGACTACTTCGCGATTTTATGATCTCAAATCATAAAATCGCGAAGTATCGCATCATTTTCCTCAATGTGTGTTCGGAGCGCCCGAAGACTTCCATTCTAAACTTGCCGTGCATCATGACAAAAATAAAAAGTATACAACATTTAAATTTGTACAATCACGAAAATACATACCTTGGATTTATTAACCATTATTATTTTATTTTATTTTTGTTTCATTTATTATCGTAATTTTTATTTTTTTATTGCATCTCATTTTAAAATTTCTTATTATTCTACTTTTACACTCACGCCCGTTAGATAGATTTATAATAATTACCTTTATAAAGATATAACAAGATACATAAAAATTTACAGAAATGAATATGACGGGCGGAGGGTACATCACAGTAGGGAGACAAAAGTCAAGGCTACAGGCTGAGAAACCTCCGGACTATCCTAGCCGAGTCCAGCAACACCGCCTTTTGTATCCTTGCTAGGAGGGAGCTGCCACGGAACCCCAGTCGTTTCAGATGGTGAGCGAGACTGACTGGGATTTGACCATACGCAGATATTGCGATTGGGATGGTTTCAGTGGATCCCAACCCCATAAGGCGGTAATCTCGTGCGCCAGATCCTAATATTTACGCTTTTACTCTGTCTCAGCTCGCACGAGATTATCGTGATATTCTATGTGCCTGGTCCATTATCACGATATCAGGCTTGTTGGCCAGTATGTCCTGTCCGTGATAAAGGACCGGTCCCAGTAGAGAGAGAGATATTAATTTAAGTTTTGTTCTTGTTCTTATCTGTGTTTGTTTTGTTGTCTGTGTTACACTCTATTTACTTGTAAATTGAAATTGTATACTGGGACAAGTACCTTTCAACAATAATAAATAAATAAAAATAAAATAAAATATTCGGCGCGAGTAACGTATCTCAAAGGAGCGAGTACTCGCTTTGCTAGTAGAGGTCCCGGGTTCGACCCCGGTATTTTCTAATTTGTCTGCGTTTTGACTTGTGGAAGGCTTTGGTCGTGGATAATTACCGCACGATACATACGATGTTATTTAGAAACCACAAGAGGTATATTGTCTTTTATTAAAATAGTGCACTACCATCTTAGACTGTACTTAACTTAATGTATGAACACAGTCAGCAATAAAAAAACACATTCTCTAAAACTCAATAACACTTTTTTAAATTAAGTGGATGACGCTTGCTGTTATAATACAATTTTTTCAAATATTAATTCAATAATAAAATTTATTTTGCGACGATTATAAAGCGCCATCTATTAAAACCTCTTTTTAAAAGTTTAATGCTACTTCTTTTCGTAGGAATTGACTTAATTTTTTTTATAATAGCTGTTTATTTTTATTGTATCCAATTTACAGTTTAATATTGTAAAGTTGTAATGGCTACTACATAACGCTTACTTAATTACTTGTTAAACTGTCTTTGTAGTCAAAAACACTTTTAAGGTAAATTGGCGATAAAATTTAGCAGTTAAAATACTAGATGGCTACGACCGAAGCTTTTTATAATTCACATCTAGGCAACTTAATAATTAAAAATGTCTAAGCTATCCTTGCAACCCACCCTAAATGAGACCAGCATGATATTTGCTTGATTTTAATATTTTTTAATACTGTTTAAGATAGATCGACGGCCTCGCTGGCCCAGTGGTGCGAGTATTCGCTTTGCTAGCGGGGGTCCCGGGTTCGATCCCCGGTAGGAGGAATTTAGGAAATTGTATTTTCTAATTTGTCTGAGTCTGGACTGGTGGGAGGCTTCGGCCGTGGCTAGTTACCACCCTACCAGCAAAAACGTACCGCCAAACAAAGAGATTTGTGTTCCGGTACGATGCTGTGTAGAAACCGTAAGGGGTTTATCGCCTCTTACCAGATTAGCGCATTTCCATCTTAGCGCCAATCTGTCAGCAATAAAAAAAAAAGATAAATAGATAGAAACACTTTATTGCACACAAACATATACAGGAAATACAAAACTAAGAATTAAAAAACTAGAGCTAGAAGCGTGCAAAGGCGGTCTTATTGCTGCAAGCAATCTCTTCCAGACAACCTTTGTCAAAGTGGATGCTTATTTAATAAATTAATTAATGGGGCAGAATAGTGTCAGAAATAAATATAATATATATATATAAAATATAATATAAAATAACTGTTTAATTGCTTCAAATTCTTGATGAAGAGATACACTATGTCCAACTTGTGGCGTAGTAGAAAATATACGATAATGAAGGTTTTTAGTCAGCACCAATACCCCTGAGCCGAATTAAATTTAAAAAGCTACTGTTTGAATTTTAAAGTTTAAAATGTTTTAGAGAAAGTTTTTGTATCCTATAAGACGTGTCTGACGTAGTCTCATATAAGACCCAAAGATCTTAAAAGTTAATAAGATTTAAAAAAATAAGTTTTAATATAATAAAATGTAATTTGTATATTGCATTGCATTTCATTGGAATTCAATTGGCTGGCTAGGAAAACATATACGCTTGTTTACTCTCTAAATAAATAGACTTACACGATCCATAGAGGATGGTCTCTTCATACCTAGGGAAAACATAACATCTACTAAGACTAAGTTTGCCTTTAAATAAATTATTATTTATTACCACGTTTAACGAATAACACGATAGAACCTATATTTGCTAACTAAAGTTACGAAGTTATGAACTAACTCTGCACGCCTTTATGAATAGCCAGATGTCTTAAAGGGCCAGACTGGCTGTGCATGGAGGAGTGTTGGTGCCAACACTTATGTATAGTAGTGAAAGTTAGGAATGCAGAAGAAGCGTAAAAGTGAAATAAATGCGGTAGAGATAAGACTGTTGAGAAGTAAAAGTGGATTGAAATTAAGTGACAAAGAAGATGTAGTGACTAAAATTGAGAAAGGTATGCTTAGATGGTTTGGGCACGTAGAAAGAATGACTGAAAGGAGACTGACTAAAAAGATTTATGAGTCAAGAGTGAATGGGAAAGTTGGACCAAGACCAAATCCAGGACATTTTGAATAAGAGCCAGGTCAAGTGTGCTCTAAATCGACAACCATGTATGAAAGATTTAATAAGAATGAAAGAAGCGAAGGAGATATGCAAGGATCATGGCAAGTGCAAGGACGTGGGCTTTGCTTACCACTATGAGAATGCTATGTACGTATGTATGTATCTAGCAGGGATCTCAGACTTCTTCGGGATCATAAGGAAACGGAAAGCATTGTTTTGGAGTCACCTATAAATGGCCACCAGAAGAATTAGAATCTCAAATGATTTGATACTTTCTCTATACAGACATTGGAACTCTGTTCATTTAAGAGGAAATAAAAATAGACCTGCGACGAATTTCCTTTTATGTACAGTTTTGACTGAAAAATACCTGTTACAATGATTTTTCCTTATTTATTATTAACCTTACTGTATTGGTTACATCTTTCACCAACGGGTAGATAAAAATACAAGTGGATTATATATTAATTTCAATATTTCGGCTTCCTTCCCGGTATTCATAGAACAATATTTCTATAAATATACGTGTTATCTCGCTTTATACTAAAACTAGCAGCCAAAAGCATTTGCCTTTTTGTGTAACATGACCAACCCACTGCGTTCTCAACAGCTTATATTACGGAACTAAAATTCTGAAATACATTTCTCACGGTCGTTTTCACTTTTAGAAGTGCTCAAGTAAGTTTTAAAACTCAATAATACTAGGGTTTTAAAATGCTGTTGTACGCTCGTTTTGTACATTTGCGATTTTTTTTAAATCAAGACTTCTTTAAGGGCGATGCGTTTTATTTTCAGGATCTGAACGAGACTGTGCCGTCACGCTCTGCTGTTTAACGCTCGTTCATATGAAGTCGACTGTCATTGACGACGAGATAGTTATACTTAACGCGTCACTGCTTTATGTTAATTCATTAAGTAATACAACGTAATATATAAAAGAGATATCCAGGTATCTATTGACTCCACACGATATCTCTGGAACCATAAGGTGTAGAGACTTGAAATTTGGTGGGAATATTCCTTTTGACGAGTAGAGGTCAGCTAAGAACGGATTTTACGAAATTCCACCCACAAGCGGGGTTGCGGGAGTGTTAACTATTAACTCATCACGATATATCTGGAACCATAGGGTGTAGAGACTTGAAATTTGGTTGGTATATTCCTTTTGCCGGGTAGAGGTCAGCTAAGAACGGATTTTACGAAATTTCATCCGCAAGGCCAGTTGCGGGAATGTTATACGTATGATTTTTACTTGTAAAACAATTTGCCTACATTAATGAAAATGCTACCTAAAATACATTCCAGCAGACGAAGTCGCGGGTTGAGCTTGTATTATATATTTCAAAATCTTTAAAAATAAATAGTTAAATCAAAGTAAAAGTAGGTATTTTAAGGTTAATTGCCATGCACATATATGCAATAATTGACTTTTTTTTATATATATGAGCTTTTTTATTATAACTCTCCTGCGGAATAATCTTATAATTCAAACGATATCTAAGAAGCCAATTAGAGCTATTCTAACAAATAACAAGTAGTTTTATGTTTTAATTTCTTATTCCAATTATATTTGCTTTTAAATATAATGTAGTTCTGCTTTATGTTTATTAGATTTTAATGGAAAGTTTATTGGTTTGTGTTTTGTCTCTTTAGTTTATAATTAGGAACGAACTAACTGTTTGTTTCCCAAATAAAATAACAAAAATAACTCAAATATATACTTAGGTTTTTGAAAGTTATGTTATTATAAAGAAATGCATACCAATACTGATATGTTTTACTTTTTTTGTTTGTGCAGTCATGTAAAAAAATCAACGACTAAAAATATAAGTCTAAAATAAAATATTTGACAGTATCCAGACCATAAACAATTTACTGTAGTCTGTATCAAAAGGAAATAGCATTTTCGTGTCATGTTTCATTTTCAAACCGATTTGTGACACGAGTTCATGATTTATGAAATATTTTATCTAAATGGTTTTTATATTTAGCAATTCCGAGGTAATATTTTAATTTATACTTTCATTTCTGAATATATGCATCGTAAATAGCGTTTATATCAATGCAGCTACATTTATTACTATTGTTTAAAAGAGTACATAAGTTTGAAGCTTTTAAAGTCTACGAGGGATGTTGTTGGATACAATTTGTGTATTTATATGTATAGATTAAAGGCTAAAGAAGCGTTTAACATCTACGGAAATAGAGTCTAAAAATAAGTAAGTTTTTCAGTGCAAAATAAATTTAACGCTAGTAGACGGGATGAGGCTTCAAACGAATTCCCAAAAACGACCGCAAATATTTGTTTTACTCTCACAAAACGAGTTTAATTCCATTCTGGATACAAAGAATTAATATGCAAGCATGTGGTTGTGTTCTCACATGTAAAACGAAATGTGTGAAAATAGTTTACTGTGTTGTACACTATTTTCACACATTTTCTTCGTTTTATGTAACACAATGTAAAATTTTCTTACATCTTCAAGTTTATTGTGATACAATGTTATTTGGAGTTGTTTTTCGCGTATATCTTTCAAATATATTTATTCATATCCTTGCATGGTCACGGAATGAAATCAAAAAAGTTAAGAGTGCATATGTATTAAGTCAGAAGTGAAACTTTTTTGATAAAGGAATTTTAAAGTCATGTTTATATTTATACAAATCTAAACCTTTAGATTTCCGAAACTTAATGGAATTTAATTTTCATTAAAATATTAAGTGTCGAAATTTAATACTATATTTTTTTGAAATCTCTGAAAAAATGCCACGTGTTTTTTGTAAATTATGAATTTATATTTGTTTTTAATTTAAAATTTGGAATAGACAATTTATCAAATATTTTCATTTTATATTTTATTAAAAATAGTATATTAAATTGTTAGATGACGCACTCGTCATTAATTAAAATTCCACATGCTATTTATAAATTTTTAAACTACCCAACCTTCAAACGAAATAGCTTTAAAAACGCTGCACATCTTCGTGACGCTAATTATGCATTTCATTCGTAAAAGTTTTACCCTCATGCGCCTAAAGAAGTTTCACTTCAAAAATGTATAACTTATATATTCAAATATGCTATTTTTCATATGATATTGAAATTTATTATAAAATCAATAAATAAGCCCATTACATTTAAACAATATCTTTAAACTAAAGGTTGCCTGTTACAAATCGCTGTGTAACGATAAGGACGCTTTTTTGTATATCATCATCATCTAGTGCCTTCTTCAAAATAAAGTTTGGCGGTCAGTATGCGGAAAACTGTCCTGGGCAAGTCTTTTTAATTGTGCGTAGTTAGGACTGGTCCACTCACGTATATCGGTCATCAAACGCCGCCTTGCTCTACCAGGTGTTTGTTTTCCGGACATCCTGTCCTCTAGGATCAACCGTGGGTACTCAAATAGGGATCCTCTATGAAGATGTCCGAAAAAAGCCACCTTTCTCCGCACGATGGTCGTCACAAGCATGCGGTTTATTTGCGCTCGTTTGAGGACTACATCATTTGAGACGAACTGGTTCCAAGAAATCTTAAACATTTTTCTTGGAGCCTACATCTCAAATACTTGGAGCCGCTTACTGCTTTGCTTCTTAACGACCCATGTCTCGCAGCCATATAAAAGAGTGGACCAGACGTAACATTTTAGAACGCGAAGTCTTGTTAGGAATGGGATTTTGGGGTCACATAAAACTACTTTACTTTTTTCTTTTCTTGTGTGGTATACACTACAGTATAATCTATATATCTATCTATGACTGGCGTAACTATAGGGTGGCAAGGCTGGCAAAATGCCACGGGTCCCTGGTCCAAGAGGTACTTGAAGGACAAGACAGGTTATACGAATTGAATAGTCTGCCTATTGAACATTCTATGGCCCGATCTTTAAGTTTTGATAATGTAATAGACACAAAGATTTTTTAAATTCCCTATTAATAACCTTATTGAAATAGTTATTTGTATTTCATTTTAAGTGAATGCGGGTTTTCTCAAGATGTTGTTCCTTCATCGAAAGGCTAGCGAATGGAAGTTGAGTGTCCTGATGAAGGCTTGCGTGGGGACTATAGCTCGTTCCCTCTGGCCTAAGAAAATAGGCTTTTGCCCAGCAATGGGGCGTATATAGGCTGATGAATACGAATTAATATAAATGTGTAAACCCATGCTATTAAAAATAAAATTGTTATTAGTGTTGGATAACTACTTAAGTGGTACTATTAAAACTAAAATAAGTATGTGACGATTGATCCCTGTTGCTTGTTTATTTATTTAAATAGATTGTTTATTAGCTTATTTAAACGCCTGGAATTTCCCAGTAAAGTAAAAATTTATATAAATATTAATTCAAAAGGAGAGAAACACAATGGTTATTTTGTCGTCTTTATAAATAGTTTTATTGTTTTTCATAATGTAATATTTACATCACCTCTCTCCAAAACACAAAAAATAGTACACCCGACTGACATTGGCGGGGATTTTTCTCACAACATAAAGCGAAGGTCCTCTCGTAACTTTGGTTTCTAATTATACCATCAATCGTACATTCAAAATAATATCAGAAAGCTAACTAGAAAGAAGAATTTTTTAATTTGAATAACATTTGATCGAATTACTTTATCAGCCAAAAGTCTACACTATCTTCTACCCCTTCCAAGCTGAGGGTAACAAATGACTGCGATTCATGTAATTAACATCCACATTCTACAGAGTTCATGAACCAATAAATCCTCAGTATAATAAATATCAATAGATTTAGTTAAGTTCTTGTAGTTGAATTGTTTAATTAAGTAGATTAGGTTATTGAGGAAGAGATACCGTACATCTATATATACGACCCTCACGTATAAAGCGTCAATATAAAGACATGTTTCTGTATCGAAAGTTCGTACTTTCGGCGATATTTTGAGTGAGGAAAGTGGCACATTGTTTTCCAATTAAATACATGCGTAATTTAATGCGAGTGGCTCACATTTTCGACGCATGCAGATTTGTTTTATATGTCAAAATATTTGGCAGTTTGTTTTGCGGCGTCATAAAAATTTTTAATTATTTCATTTTTACTTAATTCTTCTTACGATTAATTAGAACGTTTTTTTTATTTCTTTAAATAGGACACTTAATATAATATATATTGAGTTTCGCAGATGTATTGCATATTTAATGAAATATATAAACTTATTTTTAGGCTATAATATATTATAGCTTATTTCAAAAATCTACTCGTACTTCTCAACGCTCTCACTACTAACTTATAAATACATACATAGCATCACGCCTTATTCCCATAGAGGTAGGCAGAGACAACGTCCTTCCACTTCCTACGATCCTTGCATATCTCCTTCGCTTCTTTCATTCTCATTAAACCTTTCATACAAGTTCGTCGGTTTGAGTACTCTTACTTGGCCCTTATTTAAAATGTCCTGGATTTGATCCTGAAACGTTCGCCTTGGCCTTCCCCTTCCAACTTTCGCATTCACTCTTGACTCATAAATCCTTTTTGTCAGTCTCCTTTCGTCCATTCTCTCTACATGCCCAAACCATCTAAGCATACCTTTCTCAATTTTAGTCACTACGTCTTCTTTTATACCACAACGTTCTCTTATCACACTATTTCTTACTCTGTCACTCAGTTTTAATCCACTCATGCTTCTCAACGCTCTCATCTCTACCGCATTTATTTTACTTTTGTGATTCTTCTGCCATACCCAACTTTCACTACCATACATACTTATGTACCAACACTCCTGCACGTGTTGGCACCAACACTCCTGCATGCACAGCCAGTCTGGCCCATGGAGGCACCATCTGGCTATTCATAAAGGCGCAGGGCACCATTTACCATATTCCCTGCATTCACTCTCCTTTCACATTTTCCACCTTTCGTAAATTTAGATCCCAAGAACACAAATTATTTCACCTCTTCCACTTGTTCCCCATCTATCAAGATATTGCCATTCTTCATAGATTCATCTCTTTCAAAAAGCATAACATTCATTTTGTATACATTCATTTTCATTCCTTTCCCTTTCAAAGCTTCATTCATAATATTTACCATCTCCTGTATCATCTCAATTTACTAAGTTATACTTAACGATATCCCATTTTAATAAAAAAAGTTATAAATTAAAATGAAACCTATTCTATAACCTAAATTGGAAAAAATCTTAAAGAAATATAACTCATACTTAACAATTTCTGGGTTACAAATTACAACGAATTCTCTCCTATGTCTTATGTAAGAATAAGTCCAACAAAAGGAAAAAAAATATCAAAATCGGTTGAGTACTGACGGATTCCATCACTGTTAAACACAAAGCCAGGGATTTTTTACACATTACATATTATCGTTTTAACTTATGTATAACTGAGTGAATCCTTAGTACAATTCTGTAGTTGAAATTTGCTTCTGTGCATCTTTTAAAGCCCTTAATTTGTGTCTGATTATATCGGATTTCCTGTCTTATCTGATTATGAGAATGAGGGAATACTATAATTGTGTTAGCAGCGCATAATATATATTCAATACCGAGTGCCTAACTGGTCTCTTGGTCAGCTTGTTCTGCTGCTAATCATCAAGTCCTGGAATCGAATCCTGGATCGGATCAACTGTAAATTTCCACTAGTTTTCTGTTAAGAAATTTTCGATATTTGACCAAAGTTAGCAAGTTGGACATGTTATATCTTTATAAAGCACATTAAGCTGTCAGTCCTACGCCTAATCTCTCTCCGATCATATCAGATTTGTAGTCCCAACAAACAAAAAGAGTGAAGGAATATTGAGTGCACGTATGTTTGTGCATACACTTGTGCACTATATTATTTCTTGCAATGACTAATCTCTTAATGAGATTGGCCGCGAAATCCATCACCAATGGCTAAACAAATAGACTCTATTTGAAGTATAATATTGTGTGTAATTATCAGTCTTAACTTTTTGCAGATAATCATTCCTCTAAAGCATACCTCAAAGGATATAATCCAATATTCTACAACGATGTACTTTTTACGTGACATTTTCGTTTAAAGTTTGGGTTATGTGCTACATATGCAATTGTTTCACTTGGACTTTGGACTTGATTCAAAGGTAAGGGATTCATTTACATATATCTTAATCCAAAAAAGTATATAACTAATCCATTCAAAAGTATTATGGAAAGAGATGTCTAGGAAAACATGTTCAATATCATTTCTGAGTCTAATCTTTATGGTTGAAATTATTATCATTTCCAATTATGTAGAAAAAGTAAATAACTTGCCTAATACTATTAAATAGATATAGAATTAAAAGCAACAGAAAAGATCAGTTATATTTGTAAGACATTTTCAATAAACCTTTCCAAACTAAATACGTAAATAAACTTATAAATTTTTAATAAATGCATTAACTCTATTATTGAATCATTGAAATTAGGTTAGCTCTTGGTTATCCATTATTAGATTGACTATTTTTAAAATGTTGTCTGCCGGTTGAATACGTATTGCATTTGCTTAATTGAAAAGTCAAAGAGCGATGTAGCTTTATTTAAATAGAACTACGTTTTTGTTGCCATTTACGTAATGTGTAAATTGTAGGATAATTTATTATATTAGTCGAATTTATTCTGATTTTATGAAACAGAGACGATTGCCTAGTGATGAGACACGTGGATTTTTGTTTAGAGAAGTCGCGTCTACGAATTAGAAAATTTATTGTACGTACATAAAAACTCGCTAAGTTTGCTCGACTACAGACAGGAGGTCCTAGGTTCGAGTCGCGGGTCGGGCCAATTCACAAATCAATATTGAGTTTTCTACTAAGATTCTCTCAATATTTGCCCGAAGTTGGGAAGTTGGTGGTGTTTCGACGTCGGTCCTGCGTCTGATCTCTGTTAGGTCGTGTCGGATTCCCGTCACATCGGACTATGAGAGTGAAGGAATAGAGTACTTATGTACTTTGCCTGCCAATCCGCACTGGAGCAGCGTGGTGGGTCTATGCTCTGAAAACCCTCTCTCATGTGAGTGAAGAGGCTTGTGCCAGTGGCACATTAATGGGTTGCTACTTATCTTACCTTATACATAAAAATATAGAATAAATGTGGAGAAAAAGAGTGAATGTACCACATATAACTTTGTCGCATTTTAATTTAGTTGATGCGGTAATAGTTTACAGTAGGTAGGTAGGTAGCATTAACTAAAACTGTTTGCAGTAGATAGGTAAACTAGCGGGTCGTAGGTCTACAGATCACACAGCACGAGGAGTCTTAAGGGCTCAATCTTCACTGCCCTGTCTATTCCGTGGTGCAGCTCCCGTCGTCGGCAGGTTCTAGGTAGCTGGACAGCATTCGTGGCAGACGACCGTGCAGCTCCCGAAGAAGAGTAGGCGCTCGCTCCGTGTTAGGTCTAGGAGCAGTAGGAGTCAGAAGAACCCTGGAAGTCGTCGAAAGTGGGCGTTTTATACTTTGTCCGCTTTCAATTGTTGGCCCGCAACATTGATTTTCGGTTTCGATTTAATGCTGGTCGCGAAATCTTAAGTGGTGATTCACAGCATCAAATAGCTATCAATGGTGCAACCATCAATGACTTTTTACAAGAAAATATAAGATTTAGATTAACAATTATAAGTACCCACTATAGTTTAGGATTGAGTAGGTTGAGTAGAACGAATTACATTTATGTTTCTAGACAAGTAAATAATTATTAAATATGTTAGCGATATTAATTTAAGGACATATATTAGGGAATATAAACTAAAATTACAATGGTACAAGTAAATCTATATAATTCCAAGACTCACCCTATATTGGGGTAATCCTTCCGTTTTTTTAGTAAAACACTATAAACTCACGGTCTATAACGTTTAACAATTACGTTAATCAGGTTAAGCAGCAAGGATGGCTTAAGGTTTCACTTTAACGATAATTTGAAATAAAAGTATGTAGATCGTGCGTGAGCGACGGTGATCGAAAAAGAAAAGGATTCCTCTCTTCGTTCCGTTCATGCCGGTTACTACGTAACGTTTCTTAGATAAAAATAATAATCAATATTTAAAGATGAATGAATTTAAATTTTTTTGTAATAGTTTTAATCAATATATTTTAATTTTTTTAATAATAATTAAGTAGTAGTTTGGAAACGTTAAGTTACTTCAAATTACTTATATGTTGTTAATGCGGAGCTTAACTAGATGGCGCCAGACGTTACGACTTATGATCTAAAAATAAACTTGTTATAAATTCTAGTAAGCTGCATAAAATTAACAGCTCATTTAAGGGCAACTACATACGTTTCTATAATAAACTCCCAGAAGACGTTCTAGAAGTGTCGCTTAATAAATTTAATGTTTTTGGTAAAAGAAAGTTGATTGTAAAGTCATACTATTAGTTGCAAGATTACTTAGACGATAGAAACGTGTGGAAGTCAAGTTATTGCTCTAATTCAAATTTAAATATATTATACTAATATGATATTGTAATGATGATGGTAATAAAAATACAACTAAACGGCTGAGTTTGTTGTGGGCTCTTCTCAGAACAGGGCGGAAGGGAACCATTGTAACTTTAGATTTTAAGTCGTACATTAGAATTAGTTTGTGGGAAGAAAAATATATTATACGACTCAAAAGTGCTGTAATAGGCCTACTTAATAACGATATTATTAGTTTTGAGAATCTTGGGCAGGTATCACTGAGTTTTTCTTTATAAAAAGAAACTAACGTGCTTGATTGTTCTATCCAATCCATCATTGTTTGCTTTTCAATAAAAGAAAATATTGTGTGGAAACCTATCTATCCCGATAGCAATTCTGAAGTATTTATTTATTTTAGAATTTTTAATATCAAAATTATATACAGAGCAAATACAAAAATCAATCCTTATCGCCAGAGTAGCGATTTCTCCCAGACAACCGTTGATAATAATGAAAAACACTATTCAATTATTAGGAGGCGATGCACTTACGTAAATTTACATATGAAAAAATATGGATAGTATGATAAATATTAATAGTATATACTAATAATGAAACAAAAAGTACAACAAATAATACATAAAATATAAGTCGTCTTTGTAGCTTTCAAGCAATGAATGAAGAATGTTTAGTGATTTGGACTGAGACTGTGTATGTGTAGCCTGCCAATCTGCAATAGAGCAACGTGATGTGTCTATGCTGTAAAAAACCTCTCGCTTATAAACTGCTCCTTATTTTGGTTATATTCTGATTTCAGGGCCTTGACCTTCGCCCTCTCATGCTGGATGGCATTCTCTATATGTTGTGGCTTAAGCGTTGCCATAATTGCAGGTATAGCCTACGGCTACAACTACTGCATGGCTGAATATATTGTTCTCACAAGTACGCTATTTTTCATCAATTAATTCGCATTTACTTTTTTTAAAAGCTTTACATTCTTGGAAACTTGTTTGTATATTGATAAAGGTACTTGACCAGTGCTTTCTTTAGTTAACAATATGTTTTCTACTCAATTTATAATAAGCACAAGCAATGCCCCACGGTTTTACCTACGTAGACACTGACCTCGTGGCAGTAGTAAGACATGTAAATAAAATGGTATTATTTAGATAGACGATTCTAAATTCGTTATATTTTCGGAACGTCCGATTTTAATCATTCTAGAACTAATTTATAGATATTGAAATGTTCTTTAATAAAATATTTAATATGATATGGATTAATACAGAGGTATGAATAAGAACGGTTTGGTTATTGTCGACTCTTTTAAAATATAAAAAGGTAAGTGTACTGGCATAACTACAGTAGTTGGACATATAGTATCGTAGACTTTTTTGTAGATATTAATACGTTCTATAAAACTGTGGAATATTTTTTGTTCTATCATCAATAGTTTCCGCAACGCACGCGATATCAGATATTTTGTGACCAATTTTTTCACACCTTGAGATACTTTAATGCATTTTTATCAGGAATCGCTGTTTTTTTATGAGAATATAATATAACCTATGTCACTCAGTGAAAATGCAGCTTGCTAATGGTGAAAAATTTTTGAAGTCGGTCACTAGTTTTTGTGTGAAAACATTACATATGACGGCGGCAACGTTTTTTAATGTTGGTAACAAGGTGTGCAGCGAACTGGCAACAAACGTCTACCAATATTCGAACTACCCCCACTCGCAGAAACTAGTAAAAAAGGGCTTGCATTAGACTGGCGAGCATTTTTACTCGAAATTGTGTCCGGTGCACACCTTGCACCCATAAATTATTGGTTTTTGTCATTTAATTAAAAAAATTGATTAATAATTTAGTTCAAAGTAATAAATAATCTCTGTGACAATTTACTGTGGTTGTTTATTATTTAAACGATGGAAGACCAGAACCCGATACATACAAAAATGCAAATGTTTCCGCTGTATAATATTAGTTTAAATAACAACGTCACAATATGGTAATATGAAATCTGTATTTACTTAAACCCTAGGAATTGTCAGTTCCCATAATAAGTTCAGGGTATCAAAGACACTTTTAATTTCGATTTCGATTAAGAAACTTCAGGAGGAAAAGGAGACTATGTGATTCCTTAAACCGTCAGCTATTTGTCAAAAAAATCCTGCCAATATCGGTTTAGCCATTACAGTTTCTTAGGCATGAAATTTTTGAGAACATTATATTTTACACCAATATTTAAGAGACTACTTTTCATTATTTTATTTCTTTTCATATACAATAAAACTAAATATACGTGTAAGTATACAAAACGGTAAAGCCTCTGATTAAATTCAGAAATACTTTAATTAAAATTTATTAATATTTTTATACTAACATTTATAATTTTTTTTATCATTTTTGATTTATATGAAGTTTAGTATATTTTAATATTGTTAACACCATTTTAGGGTCTGATGTCAGAGTATACATGCGCAGAGGACAGTTTTACGATAAACCTGACTTGCTTTATGGAAAGGCTAGAAGAAGCGGAGATGATGATGATGGTAACGTATACATCCGACTATTTTTATATCAAATTAACATTATAAACACAAATCAGCTAACTATTCAACTATTACAATTTCAATCTTTTTATATAAGCTGACCCCTTTTTAGAATTTAAATGAAAGCATTTTTTTGGTTTTGTTATTGAATATAAAAATTACAACACCTTTATTTTTTATTAAATTCCACACATTATAAAATGTCATAAAAATAGGTTACGTAGTGTAACTGTATCGACCTCACTCATCAATACTTTTTAATTATTTTTTTTTCATATATATAAAAATATACATAAACCATCCCCTCACATCTGGCATAATTTAGAGGCATCGCTGGAGTTTAATAAATATAAATATATTTGGCCATATACGATCGTCCAGCTAGTTAGAACCCATTAGTATGTTGTATTCATAGTAATCCAAATCCTTTTAGAGCGTCAAAGGTAAAGAGAATGTGAAATTTGATAATCTTAACATTATTTTATTATATCCATAAGGCATTACAAATAGTAATTTCAGGGAACACTAATTATATGTTAAATAATATCCATTGGATCAGTAGTTTTTGTCTTAATAAAATTAAACACAGTCATTTCACGGATGACTGTGGGATAATATTAAAATGTATCATAATAGCCATCAAGAAAGGTCTATCAACAGACTTCTTTTCTATCGCATATAAAAATAAGCAGTAAGTGGAGTAACCACTTACCGCTGAAGGAATCCCTACCATGGGCACCCAGGTACCTTCTAATACTATAATATGAATAAGGTACCAGAGTGATCCAAAGACTGGCTCCACACCCGCCAGGGATAATGAACTCCGACCCGTGCTATGAGTTCCCCTCCCTGGATAGGGATTCCTGTTTATAGTGCGCCTGCGGCGTATGATCTTTCGATGGTTGTGTCATCGGGACTAAAGCCCGGATATGTTTTGTCAATATGTAGAGACAAGTCTCTAAGGTATATTCAAACGAGGATCGAAATCCATATATTTTGTTAGCCGAAGCTGTGATGAGGCATTAGCCATGTTTGTAATGCGCAAAGCGCGATTTCGTTATAATGGGATATATAAATCACCAATGCATCTTGTCAGATCAATTACACAGATCAGGAGTATCTGGCAGGCGGACCACACCGCATATATTACACATGTTTTAAGTCCAGTGTTAGACTAGATCGATGTATGTATCTCCACCTCGGTGGGATTCGTGGTATAATAATAATAATCACATATTTTAAGTCTTGTGATCGACTGCATAGATGTATAATATGTCACCACCTCGGTGGGAATGTTGTATAATTATATAATATGTTGATCCACATATGCTAGGCCTCACACCCACACAGAGTGTCCAGTCGCTGAGCTCTCAACCCAACAAAAGCATTGGTTCATTATATATTCGTGGCAAGCCACTGAAAGCAAAGGGATATGCAGGCCACACTGTCTATAAGCTAGCCCGCAGCCTTGATAATAAAGGCCCGACCAGCGGCCCTATCTCTATGACATGCTACAATGTCATTTTTATTACATTTAATAGTAAGCTAAGAGATTGTCCCTAACAGGCGAACACTTCACATGTGAGCAAGCCCACAAGATCAGTGTTCATTTGTCCATCACTGCTACGCAGAAGCTAACGCAACGCCTAGCAACATTCGGTCATGGCTCTAGCACTACCGATTAACGATGACGACGCTTATAGCGCCGGATCATCAATCAGTAACATTTCAGAAACCACATTGTACTAGCACTACTCTAGAGTCCTAGGCGTCCAAAGTTATGCGAGGCTCACTGCCATAGCCGAGGCTACAACAGGCCTGAAACACAACCCGTATCACCCAAAACAACTACAGTAACTTTGATTGTCTGCCGTCAAGGTGGAGCGAGGCTCGCTGTAACACAATGGCCACAGGCCTGAAACCCCGCCCTAACGACGAACAGCCTGGGGAAGCCCTTGAGCGAGGCTCGCTATAAAGATCGAAATCAATACAGGCCTGAAACCCAAGACGACCCCAGTACGCACCAAAGTAATATTCAGTACGATGTCTTACACTACTTCATAGAGTCACCTCCATAAAGTATCATTTAAGACACCATAATAAGCTGGAGTCGAACCCCAACCTCTCCTAGTGAAAGGTAGGATCGCAACACCAACTGTAGGCATGCCGAAGCACGCTCGTTCGAAATAGTCAAGATAAACTCAACTAATATGTGTATCGCCCCAGTAGTAATGTATGACATTTATTATTTTATTTATAATATTTAATTATAATTTAAATATTGTTTTAATATTTAAATTCGGTCCCTCTATTCGCTAGGCGCATAATCTCATACAATACATGCAGTCATACATTCGCGACATCTCCGTGCCGCGTCGCTTCGCGCCGCTCACCACTCCCTATATATGGGCGGAGGCTGTCGTGACGATCCGCGCGGTTCAATACACGAACGCGTCCCGTCTATACGTGAATCCGACTTTAATAATATTTTGTAATTATTTGCTTTGTTTAATCTTCTTAATATATTAATTTTATTTTATGATTAATAAATAATATATTTTTATACTCTTTTTTTATAATATGTATGAAAGTATGAAAAATCCATAAATATAATTATTTATGTACGGACGAGTCCGTTACAGTAGTATTGAAGTCCATTGACAAAAAAGATCGTGATACGAACGAAATTTTTATATTGTCCATCAAAGACCCACTTCTGGGCATTGATCTACCATACTGCTTAATTACAGATAGGCAAACTATTATGTATGTGTATATAATTTGTCGGGGAATAAGAGAGAAGGAGAGAAGCATAAAGCATGGGCAAAGGGTTCTCCGCCGCCGTCGTCATTAATGGCATCTATAATTTTCATTTCCATAATGTGGGCATTGATGGATAAAGCAATCAAACACTTTATTAATTAACTCAGATTATGTTCAATCACTTAATGTTCCCGATATCAATTTACATAAACTCATTAATAATAGCTAGGAATGCGACAGTTTCAAAAGTCAACCGCACCGGCGGGTCGTCATCCAAGAACACAAGAGACGTGCGACGGATTGTCACTTATTGACTCTGTCCCACGTCGATAAACAAATGGCGCCAGCGCTCCACAGACTATAGCACTCCGACACACATTATATACGCCTTCTCACGCTCCGAATCGCTCTATCTATAAAAAGTCAGTTAGCCACTAAATAAATTATGATGAATTTTAGTATACAAATAACCCTTGTCCGAAAAAACATTTTATTTGGTTTTTTTCTGAATCCCGTTCCGTGTCCCAAAAACGAAAAAAATAATGAGTATTCTGTCTGACGTAAATCAAATTAAATACAGTCGCCCCGCACGGATGTATTTTGCGTCGATTGTCCGCGGGTGGAATAACGCTAAAGTTGCTCTTGAGACTTAAATGTTCATGAAAGACTACCATATGTTATGATTGTTATATTTGCTAAAGGTTAAACTATGAAATTTTATCTTTTTTTTATTAAATTAGGACTATTGTAGCGTCATGTTGCGCTTAACTTTGAGACAGTGAAAAATTCCATTATTGGCTCATATCTTAAAGATTAAAACTTGCCTCAAAGGTTTTCATTGTTATTCACATCACTTATATATTGAAAAAAAAACAAATAACCACTAATAAACACTCACAGTTTATGGAATACCACAAAAAACCTTAACCTTCGACGAGATATACCCACCGTTAGTAAGGGTCTCTTTGTAACTGATTTATTTTAGTTTTTCTATTGTATGGTGTTATCTCTACGCATATTTTGTTACGACAGTTACCGAGAAGCGAAATAGATCATACACATTATGACTTCAAAAGAAGGAGATGCTTATATTTCGGATTGCCCGTATTGAGGCAGAACTAGTTAACATGAGCAGTCTACTAATTTCAAAATAAAGCCGCCAAAATGTCAACCAGTTGTTGACACGGACAGATTAAGGGATAATATTTTTTTATATATTTTAGCATTTACTATAATTGGAACTGTTATATATTTTATATTCTAGGCATTTCACAAATTCGTATTGCGGTCTCATTTCTAATTACTATCAATATATAGAAATAATTGGAATAAATCATTCACGTTTAAGTAATTTTCAAATTATTATTTCAATACAGCCTTTCCCTCTTTTAATCTCACTGATGAATACCAACAAGAAGTCCCACCTGGTGGTGAGTCTCTTTCCGAAAAATGGCAGAGAGATCAAGATACGAAGGCCTACGCACAGAAGCTCACTAAATATTCAGATGAACAGAAAACATTTGTAGATTCAGGGGAACAAATTGAATTACCCGAGGTAAATGTTGCAAATAAGGTGGATGGTTTTGGCCTTGAAGAAGCCTCGTAAAACTCATACGTTTTACGAGGCTTCTTCAAAGCGAAAAATTGTGGATTAATTGGAGTAAATCTTATGCCAAATGCTTCTTTGAACTCCTCTTCATTAAGCAATAGCCCACAGTCCAAACCAGTATAGAAAATACAATTTCCTAAATTCATCTTGCCAATTCTATTATAAGAAATCTCGTGTTGTGTGACGAGTTAGGATCTAAGAAGGGATCTTAAAATTTTAAAACTTTATCCCTGCAATGTTTACGAGTCTTACGAGATTTATTATTGTCATAAATTTGAACGCATTAGCATACGTTACATCTAGATGATAGCCGGGTTCTAAAGCAAGCATTATTGGATTTTTGCGAGAGAATACCCTGCATGAATGTCAGTTTTACTGCATATAAAGAAATAATCACATACGTGAACTCATTTTCTTTTCGTTTTCAAGCTATTATTATTAATATTACATTTTCTCGTATTTATAAATAAAATTAGAATATTTATCTTTGATTTAAAAGCTAATTTTAAGACCGTAAAGTGTAATTTAATTATTATATGACGTATCACAGTGCTATCTTATATTCAATATATTTAACACAACTTCCAAAACGGGTGTAATATTTTCAGTGTTATTGTCCATATCATGTTCGTTCTGTAACCTATGTAATGTATGTATGACTCTTGTAGAATCACGAAGGATTTAATTTACAAAATTTTTAAAGTGAATCTTCTTCTGTCGATATAAAATACATGAATAAATTTATACAGATACTAAATAAATATTTTATTAATATCATTATCTGAAATATTTTGAAACAAAGATAATTAGTATCTTTAAATTCAAATATAATAAATTAAAACATATTTCACTTAACTTGGGGAGTAAGCTGGTGAATATATCTTTCAGCTTCTATCGGTAATCCCTATGACTGTTAATGTTTTTTTGAAATGAAACTTATTGCGCGGTAGTCAATAATGTGTACGTGTAAACCAATAAACTATAACTTCCTCCACGCGTACACACTTTTTTTATTTTTATATTATAGGGAAACATTTACTACAAAATGACAACGCCACCAACGCGTCGTGTGTCAATACTACCTAATCCCATTATATCAACCACGCTTTTCCGAAGCGGTTCCTCTGATATAGTAATGAGAAAGTTTGAGCCTGTTCCAAATAACACACCTGAATCTAATGATGAAGACGATGAATATGAGGAAAGAATGTATAAAGCTACGGAGAAAAGTCAAACAACAAACTTAGAACTCAAAGAACAAACAGAAGCCGTTTCACCAGAGATCAGAATACGGCTCGAAGATAGCCCTAAACGGTACTACATTTTTACTATTACCTTAATTCTCTTATTTTAAACATTAGAATCATTTCCATTATTGCTAGACGTTTAACGCTTGCCTTTGATTAGTCTGGTTATTTATATATTATAGTTTCTACACAGCATCGTATCGGGACACAAATATTCTGATTGAAAGCACATCTTTACTGCAAGGGTAACTAGCCTCGACTGGAGCTTACCACTAGTCTAGATTCAGATAAATTAGAACACTCATTTTCCCAAATTTTCTCTGTGGATGATAGAAACCAGACCCTGTGCTAGCAAGCTAGTACTCGGCCTAAAAAGTCTTTTGAAATAATAAATATACCACCAGTTCGGAAGATTGATTCTACCGAAAAGACACTAGTATGAATCTCTGTAGTTATTTTTGACAACTTTTACAATTTACCTACTCAAATGGATTCAAATTCCAGTATTATGTTATTGCTCCAACAGTATAAAACAATTTAGACGTAAATAGGCTGTTTATTAAAAAGTAAGTAGGAGCCCATTAACGTCCCATAGCTGGGGACAGGCCTCTTCACTCATAAGAGAGAGAGTTTTTACAGCATGGACCTACCTCTCCTCCACGCTGCGAGTTGGCAGTCATAGTACACAAGTGCACTCTTTATTCCTAGACTCTCAAAGAGAATTCTCCGAGACACAGGAGTACAGCACACAACCAACTTCGGGCAAATATTGAGAAAATCTTAATAGAAAACTCAATATCGATTTTTGAATTGGCCAAGCCCAGGACTCGAACCCAGGATCTCATGTCTGAAGTCGAACTTGCTAACCACTAGACCCATGAGACAGTTTAGGAGCTTAAAGACCAATGAGGTACTCAAAGATAAGATCAGAATTTATTGGACAATCTAATATATAAAAATCTATGTTATTTAATAAGTCTAAGAATAGGTCGTGACACGTTTTACAACCTACTAACTCGGTTTTAAATCGCGATACGAAGTTAATCGAGTCAGCTAGTATAATATGATAATCTAATGAGCTAATGTAAAAATTGCTCTTACTTCCAGAAAAATAATAAAAATGAGACAATGGGGGACAACTTCTAAACCAATTATCTTGGAATACTCGGCTGATGTAGACGAGGACAATGTCGTTTATAAAACTGTGTAACGATAAGAAATAAAAATATTTTGAGTTCCCATTATGTCCACTGTATTTTTGTCACTGTTCCCATGCTTGATAGAGGATTTTAATGTGATTTTAGACGGCCCCTATGGCTTTATGGTGCGAGTAATTTTACATCACATATCACGACATTCAAATTATAATCAAGATCAAGATATTCATTATTCAAGTAGGCTCAAAAAGCACTCATGAATCGTGAGTAGTCTGGCCGTTGGTAACAACTCTACCACCGTTTCCGAAAGTTGATTCCGCTAAGAAGAAACCGGCTAGAAACTCTGCGGTTACTCTTTTAAACATAGTTTTTGTAGGTTACAATGTATTTAGCTTTCATGTGCAATTAGAGAGAATTGAGATCCTAATTGATATATAGCACGTATTGCTCTTTTTTGTAATATAAAGACAGTTTTAATGTCCGCCGTCTTACCCCATAACAGTACGCCATAACACATAATGCTATAAAAATAAGCGAAACACACCATTTTAGCAGTTTCAGCATCGTGTATCGTCTTACTTTTCTAACAGCAGATGCAGCTGAAGTAAGTTTGCTTGCCAGAGTCTTAATATGGGCACCCCACTGAAGCTCAGAGTCTAAGATAATTCCTAAAATGACTATAGACTTAACTTTCTTTAGTGGACTATCATCTATTTGGATATTTTTACAGATTTTTTTTGCTGAGTTTGCTGTGCATTTATTTACATCGTCATAAGTTTCTACATTTAAATAGCAAGGACGTATCGTCAGCAAATAGGACTATATCGCATTTGTCTTTCACATAGTATGCTAAATCATTTATATATAAAAGGGCCAAGTATTGTTCCTTGTGGGACACCCATATTTTGTATTAGCTATTACTAAGAATAGGTTTAATATTATACTTACCAATACGGTCTGAGCACGTATTGTAGGTTTTATTATTTGCTAATTATATTGTATCTCTTTTGTGTCGTCAGCAAATAGGGCTATATCACATTTGTCTTCAACTTCGATCATTATACGATAGGTTTTCTTTTAATTTTAAATTACTTTTACATGTACGCACGCAGGTCTTACTACATAGCATCATACCCCATTACCATAGGGGTAGGCAGAGTCCACGTCCTTCCACATGCCACGATCCCTGCATATCTCCTTAGCTTTTTTCATTCAAATTAAATCTTTCATATAAGTTCGTCGGTTTAGAGTACTCTTGATCAGGCCCATATTTAAATTTAGGACTTAGTCCAGGAACGGTCTACGCCTTCCAAATTTCGCATTCATTAACTCATAAATCCTTTTAGTCAGTCTCTTTTCATTCATTCGCTCTACGTAACCAAACCATCTAATATATCATCACTTACCATCAGGTGTAGAGACAGTTAAGCGCTAACCTGTCAGCAATAAAAATACCTTTATAATATGTAGTGATACAAATTTTAATACAAACACCAACGCTTTTTAAAGAATAACATTTATTTGTGATTCAATATGTATTGTTATTACTAACAGTAATGCAAATATCAGTAACAGCGGATAACTTGTCGCTCGAATCTGTCAGTAATTTATACATACTGTGCAAATGGGTCTTAAGTAGTACGGGAAGTTTATTTAATAAGTATCCATGTATAAACGCGTTCAAATCCTGTCTATCTTTCTCATTGTTTTCCAATTCAATTATGGAAAAAGCAAATGATCTGTAAGGTAAGTAGCACCAGGTAAGGTTATTACAGTATAAGCCCACCGCGGTGCAGGTTGGCAAGCATAGTAAACAAGTGCACTCTCTATTCCTTCACTCTGATTGGCCGATGTATCGGAAGTCCGACACGGCCCGAGAGAGATCAGGTGCAGGACCGTCGGCTTAACGTGCTCTCCAAGCTACGGCGGTGGATCACACCGCCAACTTCCAAACTTCAGGCAAATATTGGATAATACTGGACTCGAACCCAGGACCTCATGATTATGGCCGAACATGCTAACCACTAGACCAATAATCTGTAAACTGTTGAGCCCATATACAAATACTTAGCTTCGCTTGCAGATGGCCTAGGTTCGATTTCCAACAGAGGAAATGAAATAAGGCCGACTCCGAATATAAGAATACGAAGAACACTATAAAAGAATACGCAAATATTTCTTACTTTTTAGAGCATATTAATATATTTGTCTGTTTTAAAAGCGGTTCTTTTTTTGTTAAATTTTTTTTGTATGTTCTTTCATGTCATAACTAAATATGAATTGATACCATTTTTGAGTTAAGAAATTTTACAATGATTATGGTAGAATATTAAATTAGGTTTTTTCCAGTATTAAATGTAACATTACCTCCAATTTACAACCTCGAAATTCGGTTCAAACTTCTCCATTTCGATTTCGAAATTAACGGAAACATCGTGTATCTCCGCCACGAAATCGTGATTACCCGTAATGGTATTGTTTTCAAAATTTGTACTTCCACGTACCTATAACAACGACGACCATATACAAGTCTAAATATAAACGATATTACTGTCATTAAAATAATAAAAGTGTCAAAAATTAATACAAATAATTTATTGAAATTACGAATTGTTTATAAAAATTTATATAATTTTTGTTTTTTTAATTCAGAAAAAATTAAATGACGAGTGGCAAATTGAAATGCCACATGGTCTTTGTAAATATTAAAACTACCTATCCATCGAGCGAATTACCATAAAAAACGCTGGATATCTTCGTGACGCGAATCACTTGTTTCATTCGTAAAAGATTTACCCTCATGCGCCTACAGAAGTTTCACTTCAAAGAAACACAGTCTATCTATTCTTCATAAATCTTAGAATAAAATAAAAGTTAACTTTTTCCATTAAAATATGAAATAAGTTGATACATGCAGGTATGTGGGTGAATGTGTGTGTGTTTGTCGCTATCCCGATATGTTTATGGGAGTGAAGTAACCTTTTACAATTATGATATTTCTTTAAAATAAATAACTAAACTGAGAATCATAACTCTGATAAATAGGCCTTCTATTCGGTTAAGTAATACATAAAATTTACTGTTTACACTTTAATATTTCCCCCTTAAAGCAGCGTATTTGTAAAGTAGAAATATTACTACTGTGCTTAGTATGTGTATATCTATGGTGCGACACAATACAATATTATAAACAACTTTTTTTTTATAAATCTATCATGGTTGGTGTCGAACTAAATATAAAAAAAAAAATTGGTAATTTGTAAAGTCGATTTAACCGTAATTACATCATAAGACAACATTGGTTTAAAATTGTTGTTTTAATAAACATTAGAAATAGGCCGATCGCGCCTCTTTATCGCTTGCACGTTCAGCTCTTTCTTTATTCCATGTTTTATAGTACGTGCAACTGGCAACCATCGATTTATAAGACGTTATCACGTCAAAAAAAGTAAGGGGTTAATATAATGAAGTGAATGTAAGTTTATTTGAGCGAGTGTATTATTCATAAGTGGGTCACGTATAAAATTATCTAAGTAATTATTGTCACCTTTTACTTGTACTTAAAAGTAATATATTACATTTTTTACCATTAATGAATGAAAGCTCATTGATTCCGCAATTCTTGGCGACTGTAGCTTATATGGTCCACCAGTATGAGATGAATATAGGGTGTCCAATCCATGTAGTGTAACGTTATCAACTACTACATCTCCGCTACAAATCCCCATAGGACACTACAAAAATATAACATTATTATATCATAACTA
Organism: Elymnias hypermnestra; assembly: GCA_015832385.1. Lineage (NCBI taxonomy): Eukaryota > Metazoa > Arthropoda > Insecta > Lepidoptera > Nymphalidae > Elymnias > Elymnias hypermnestra. The sequence continues at coordinate 318,457 of JACTOM010000034.1, read as the reverse complement.
ACTGATCAATATCAATATGAAATAATACAAAATAAAGAGATGCCAATGCCAATGTCATAGAAGTGTTCAACACTTGCATATTGGCATGTCTCGCATATGCTTTCCAAACTTGGGCCCTAATCGAGTAACATCAAAATAAACTAATTATCTGTCGGAATGGCATAGAGAGAAGTGTAGTTTGACCTCGGGTCTCCTATAGCGGGCCAAACACTGTAGCGGCTTTTCTTCCCCACTTGGAATATTGGATCTCAAGGGGGCATGGTGTTTTAACATACAGGTTGGTGCAGGTGCTTACTGGACATGGTTGTTTTGGTAAGTACTTGCAACAGATTGTGGGATGTGAGGAGACGCCTGCGTGCCGTGAATGTGATGCGGCTGTTGATACGGCGTATCACACATTGGCAGAATGCCCGGCCTGGGGCCCCCAGCGCCACGTCTTAATGTCGCTGGTTGGAAGCGATCTCTCCCTGCCCAGCATAGTAGGTGCTATGCTTGGTAGCATGACCGGTTGGAGGGCAGTTGCCTCCTTCTGCGAGGCCGTTATTTTGCAAAAGGAGGCATTAGAGAGGCAAAGACAGAGAGCGGTCAATGCTCCTCACTCCCGCCGGAGAAGGGGAGGTATAAGACGGCGCAATTTTGAGCGCCTGCTTCCCCTCTTTTGAACCCTTGAGTCGGACGCATCCGGGGCGCCAGAGATGAATGCGTTAGCGAACATCTGGCGTCCACCATACGGATGAAGAGGGTTCCGCTGGGTTTTAGTGGGTATTATGGTTACATTGAGTCCCACACTCCTGGATGGAGCTGTACACTCTATCCAGCGTGCGTAAAAGCATTTCCCAGCGAAAAAAAAAAATAGAGAGAAGTGTATTGGGAGTAATGCGAATCGATAAAATTAATTTAAAAAGAATAAAAAAAAACCAAATTCAGAAAAGTACAGTCAGTTTGCAGAAAATTGAAGAGAGAAATGATGGGAGAAAAGAAAGGAAAATGGACCAACATAATAACTGAATGGTACCCCAGGGAAAGCAGAAAATGTAAATGAAGACCAGTAAAGCGATGAGAAGAAAGTAGCAGGACCAAACTGGCTATGTATAGCAAAGGATAAGTACAGATGGAAGCCATTAGAGGAGTTCTTTTTCGAAAAACAAGCTGTGAGGATGCAATAACAGATTGCCGAGAATATAGTCTTAGTTTATATATAAAAAAAACAGCAATAAAGGCTTATTTTATATTTTTTATCTGATCAACGCAATTATGTCTGCCCCTTAAATAAATAAATAGTTTATATTACAGCAAAAACATTTAAAAAAACGAAATTACGGGAACTAATGTAATAGTTACACATACGGTCCTATTCTTATATATATCTCTTAATAGACAATCTCTCAATAAAAGAACACTTTCAGTAATAGAAAGTAGATGCCATGACATACATATATAGATATAAACAAAAAGAAAAGTAATCATAAATACTAATACATAAATGATACGCAAGTTAGTGAATTAAGAAAACTTATTGTTTAGAAATAAATTATCAGGTACATGCAATACTACTAAAATACTGATAATTACGAGTAACTCTGAAAAAAGGGAGTGAAATCATCTTTTAAAACCTTTCTTACCTTAGCTTTCCAAATTAGTTTCTTAGGTTCCACATTCAGTGCAGCTTGATTTGTGTCTACGGTCTTTTTATTAATTCCTGCGACAAGATCCTTTAAGTATTTCATCGTGTCCTTGAATATATTGTTTTGGTATTCACTAAAAATTAAATATACTTTGCCTAACTTATATATTTTTGAGGATGAAAGTATGACAATTAAGCTATTAAAATATGTTTAGTGTTCAAGATTTTCTTACACACGTCGATACACACGCGCACATGGTCACACATACACACAACACATACGCACGCACAAATACTTAAATACCAATGCGCGTACATACACACGCGTCTTAGCACTTAGATTAAGTTTATACATGTTTATTTACAATACCATGAGAGAATAAAATATATAGGCTTATATTACTATTATTTAATATTTTCTTTCAATGATCATTCTTAAAAAAATAATTTGGCTTAAGAATCTTTTTACTATATTGTTAAATTAATTTTGAAACTTTTTAAAGGCGAGATATTCTGACACAGGTAGAAGATCTCAACCATGCTTCTAATAGGTATTAAGATTTTAGATACCTGTCAGAATACCTACAAAGATACCTGTGTTATAATATTTATAAATGTATGTATCAGAATATCTCGCCCTTCGACAATTACAATTACATATTGTTATAAAAATTTGCAAGTATATTTGTGCATGTGTGTATGTCGGTGTGTATTTCAACGTATTCCTGTTAGAAAGTGATAAAGGTGACTATTTTCAATCATTTGAAAGCCCCATTTTTAAGCCCCATCTTAATAATTACCTTTTTTAAAAAAATAAGTCGAAAATTCGACTTCAAAATGTATCACTTTGTATATCATTCTTCTTCTGATTTATAAAAACTATTAAACACCGTTTTATTAACAGTATAAAAAAACAATTATCGGTCCCAATTTTAATATGCGAGATGAAAAACAATATGATATCAATATTTCTTTGAGTTACTTTCCACTAAAATACCTTAATTATTTTAAAGTTACGGAAGCTTGTAGATTTCTTTAAAAATAAAAGCGTTTTCTTAGCTCTCAGCGATGCATGACAACTACGAACTTAGTTCAAAGAAACTGTAATAACATTTATCAGAAAGGCAGTAGGCGGAAATTCGTGTACAAGTTTAATTTTAAATAACAGTTTAGTAATAGCACTAATGCTACTGTACATATAATGTATATGTTAATAGTTTCTAGTTGTATAGTACTAGATTAATCAAACTCACCGAAATTTATACAGATAATCTCCAAACACAAGTGATGCATTTATATAAGTTAATACAGCTGCTTGAAGTTTAGGCATCAATTCACCGCGTATAGGCCTAGCCAGCAAAAGCTCTAGTTGTTTACCTTAAATATTGCATAAAACTTATTTACTACAAGCTGAGACTAGTTATTTTAATAATACGAATAAATACTCAGAAAGGACAATAAAGATTATCCTATCTGAGGCTCTAGACTACCTGTATAAAGTTAAGTAGCAGCCCATTGACACAGCACAGGCCTCCTCGCTCATAGGAGAGAGGGTTATTAGAACAGAGATCCATCACGATACTCCATTAGTTCACTCTCATTGGCCAACGTGACGGGAATCCGACACGACCGACGAGGGATTAGGCGCATCACCGACGGCTTTACGTGCTCTCCGAGGCACGGGGGTCGAGCTCACCACCTTCCCAACTTCGGGCAAATATTAAGAAAATCTTAATAAAACACTCAATATCGATTTTTGAATTGGCCCGACCCGGTACTCAAACCCTCATGGCTCATAACTGTGGTCGAACATGCGCAACACCAGACCAATGAGGCAGTGTACCTATATACAAAATTCTATTTAAGTCAACTCAGTAGTTTTGGCATGAAAGCACGACAGACAGATCCCACACAACCTTTTTTGTTACATTTAAAAATTGCATGTCCCTTCTCAGCTCGCTACAGGAGGCCCACGAGCGAGATAGAGAGAATGCTGGATGCTCCCTCTCACAACCGAAGGAGGCGGGATACCAAGCGGCGCTTGTTTGCGCACCTGCTCCCACCTACATGAATCCTCAGTTGGACTCATCTGTGGCTCCAGGGAGAATGCGCAAGATGAACCTCTGGTGTCTCATTTACGGATGAAGAGGGTTCCGCTGGGTTTTCGTGGGTATTGCGAGGTCTCCTCCCTCGCTGAATCCCACATTTATAATATTAGTAAGGACTAGCTAACCCGCACAACAGCGTTTGCAAACACTTAAATGTGCGTTATAAAATACACGTTTACTATTTGATGCTTATGTAACTTTTCCACACCACGTAAATGAAAACCCACCAGCCGTTGTCCCTCCGATTTTGAAATCTCTGATATCTTCTAAGATACCATTTTTAATAAAATGTGGTTAAGGTCAGTTGTTCCACATTAAATATACAACGCATGTAATGTATTTAATTGGATAAGGAATAACACTGTATTGTATAAATTAACTTGATAAGTAACACATTTTTTGTAACATGAAAAAGATAAAAATGGTTACTGTGGGTTATCCTTTTGAGATATATATATATGTATATACCATCACGGACTTTTTTTGTCAATCTTTATTAGACACACAATTACGTAGTTCGTTAAATTGATCTATCTCGTAAGGTTAAGTGATTTAAGCACACAAAAATATGTTTGTTACATGACAGTATGACATCACATTACAAATATTTAAATATTTCAGCTTTTCTGTACTGTATGCATTATACATATAAACACGCTTCTTAGATCAATCTATCAATTACTGAAAACTATAATAAATTAAAATAAGTCGTCGCTACAACCGATGGACGTCCACTGCTAGACATAGGTTTCACGTAATGACGTCCACAAGGCCCGATCTTGCGCCGCCTGGCTCCAGCACCTTCAGGCCGCAACGTCCGTCGGTCCGACGGACTATGTGCCCCGCCCATTGCCACTTCAGGTTCGCGATTCGTAGGGCTATGTCGGTGACTTTGGTTCTGCTACGGATCTCCTCCTTTCTGATTTGATCGCGTAGAGAAACTTCGAACATAGCCCTCTCAATCGCACGTTGAGTGATTCTGAGCTTTCGAATGAGGCCCATAGGCCCATATTAAAATAAGTAGAATGGTTTAAAACATCTAAGCGAACAAATAGCTGAAGCGACTTCATTTTATACTATGTATGTGTAAAGATATAAATAAAACTTACTCTGTTCGATGGTGAAATATGGCGCAATGATTGGTGGCTCCCCTGGATTGTATGAGGAGATCTGAAATATAAATATTTTGGTTAACATATTATAAAAGATAAGATAAATAACAGCCGGCTTCGCTAGTACAGTGGTGCGAGTACTCGGTTTGCTAGCAGAGGTCCCGGGTTCGACCCCGGTAGGATACATTTAGGAAATTGCATTTTCTAATTTATCTGAGTCTGAACTGGTGGGAAGCTTCGGCTGTGGCTAATTACGGGTGGTAACAACAAAAACGTGCCGCCAAAGAAGTGACTTGTGTTCCGGTACCATGCGCTGTAAAAATCATAAGAAGTAAGTTGCGTCTTATCACATGATCGTGATTCCATATATTTTGTCTGAGTCTGGACAGGTGAAAGGCTTCGGTCGTGGCTAGTTGCCATACCAGCAAAGACAGGGCGCTAAGCAAGTGATTTGCGTTCCGATACTATACGTTGTTCCGATAATTGTTTCTACACAGTAACGTATCGGATGTTTATATCTTAGACTATATCATCGCTTACCATCAGATGTGATCACAATCGCTAACCTGTCAGCAACGAAACCCTTTTCGATTTTTTTTATAAACTTAACTGAAACATAGCTGTACCTGACTTATTAGCAAGAATCCTCGTTAGCTAAGTTAAGCTAATGAGTTAGCTATTAGCATTTAACTTTTAAAACATAACATTTATGTCTTATTCTAAATATCACAAATGTAGGCAATAAATTAAAGTTACATACCTCAACACTAAATTTACAATTCCTCAGATGAAACGTATCATGGCCCAAATTAATTGACAATCCGCTCAATTTTGCTAATACAAAACCAACCATTGTGCAATCCTCAGCGGTTATACTAAATCGAATATAATATATCAATAATTGTAAAAATTGTAAACATAATATATCCATAAAAACGATTTCTCTAATGCTCCTTATAGGTTTTAAAATGGTTTCATTATTATGAATGATATGACAAGTTTAAGAATAATGGCGGTAAAGAATAGATTATTCTGGTATTGTAATTAGGTTTTCTGTTTCATAATAATTTAATTGGTGAAGTTGTTTGATGACATTGCTTTTACAGTCAATTCGTACATACAATAGATTGAAACTGATTTGTTGAGTATGTTATAAGTAGAGTTTCTGTATAGAAGATGTGTTATTTAAAGTAAATGTGCCAATTTCGCAACAATATCCTTATTTAGTTTATTTTAAAGAAAAATATCATTTGTTAGTTTACTGTGTTGTTTCATAATTAAAAATAATATAAACAGCTATCTAACTATGACTGTTAACTGTAGAATACACTTAACACAGATCTAAGAGTTACAAACCCATTCGAAGGCATTATACAGCACGGCCTTATGCTTTATATAAAATAATATTGAGACAATAATATATGAATATACAAATCAAATTATAAATAAATATTGCGAATTACAGTGATTAAATACTGTACAATTAATAATACTGTTAAATAGTAAAATTTGTGAAAGATACTACTGGTTTTTCTAGTAATGGAGGTTTTATTGCCTCCAAGGAGTCCGTGCCGACATATATTTGCATGACATGAGAGTAACTCTATTCCATACATAATTATAAATAATAATAATAATAATAAACTGTATGTACATATAAAATTATATACAAGTAAGTAGCAGCCCATTAACGTCCCACTGCTGGGCACAGACCTCCTCAATCATATGAGAGAGGGTTTTTAAATCATAGACCCACCACGATGCTCCACTGAGGATTGGCAGGCATAGTACACAAGTATACTCTCTATTCCTTCACTCTCATAGTCCGATGTGACGGCAATCCAACACGACCGGAGAGAGATCAGGCTCAGGACCGACGGCTTAACTTGCTCTCCGAGGCACGGCGGTGGATCACACCGCCAATTTTTTCCCAACTTCAGGTAATTATGGAGAAAATCTTAATAGAAAACTCAATATTAATTTCGAATTGACCCGACACGGGACTCGAACCCAGGACCTCATGTCTGTAGTCGAACATGCTAACTACCAACAGGCACCAAAGAGGCTGTTTAATTAAATTATATGCTAAATACGAATAGACTCCGTCGTAGATAATTCCTTAAATAATGTACATTAAACCTCATCAGTATTTCGAAGACTCGCTAGCGTAATTATAAGAGTACCCCCTTCTCTAACAGAGACTTTAACTTCGATTTTCGATAAAACAAATTCAAGAAATTGTATTTTCTAATGGATGTAGATCATGGATGTAGATTTTCTAATGGATGTATGGATGGATAACATTATAAAACCGATAAAAGGTATGAGATCAGGTAAGGCTGCTGGGCATGACTGAGTGTCAGTCGAGATGCTGAAGGCTGGCCGCGGTATTGTGGCAGCTCAGCTGCACTGCCTTTTCAATATATGCTGGNGGTCAAGTCCCAAGAGATTGGGCAAGGCCGTAATTGTCCCTCTATATAAAGGAAAAAGGGTCATAGCAGGAGGGCAAAAATTACCGCGGTATCAGCCTTCTTAGAGTCGTCGGCAAATTGTATGCAAAGATATTGATTGAAAGGGAGATTAATGAAACTGATGAGAAAATATGGAACGTTCAAGCGGGATTCAGAAGAGGAATGGGATGTACGGATAAGGTCTTTTCTTTAAGCTGCATAATCGAAAAATGTTTGGCTAAACACCAAAAAGTTTATTGCGCGTTCGTAGATTTAGAAAAGGCCTATGATCGAGTGGTGAGGAATGAGCTGTGGTCAACGTTATCTACGTATGGGGTGAGCGGTTGTCTGATCCAAGCATTGAAGTCTCTCTATGAGGGTTCTAGTGCCTGTGTCAGAATAAACGGAGCGTACACGGAGTGGTTTCCTGTCGAAAGAGGTGTTCGACAGGGATGTGTTGCGTCACCATGGCTGTTCAACCTTTTCATGGATAAATGTTTGACAGATTTAAAAGAAAGTATGTATGGGTTAAGAATGAATGAATTACTCATCAAATGTTTACTCTCGCTGATGATCAAGTAATACTTGCGTCATCCGCTAATGAGCTATAGGAGATTGTAAATATTATGAATAAAGCTTTGAAAGGGAAAGGAATGAAAGTGAATGTAAAAAAAACGAAAGGTATGCTTTTTGAAAGTGATGAATCTATGATGACTGGCAATATTTTGATAGATGGGGAACAAGTGGAAGAGGTGAAAGAATTTGTATACTTGGGATCTAAATTTACAAAAGATGGAACATGTGAAAGTGATATTGAAGGAAGAGTGAATGCAGGGAATGTGGAAATGGTGCTCTGCACGCCTTTATGAATAGCCAGATGGCGTCTGAGTGCAGTGCATGTAGGAGTGTTGGTGCCGACACTTATTTAGGGTAATGAAAGTTGGGTATGGCAGAACGATCAAATAAGTAAAATAAATGCGGTAGAGATGAGAGCGTTGAGAAGCATGAGTGGATTAAAACTGAGTGACAGAGTGAGAAAAAGTGTGATAAGAGAACGTTCTGGTATAAAAGAAGACGTAGAGATATGTAACGTAGTTCACGTATAGAAATGTACGATTTTTGAATAATTTGTCGTCGTTACTTGTAGATTTTGTTACTCACTTTATACAAAAAAGGTTTTATCCCGTTGGGAGATCCAATCAACCCTTACGATATTGAAAGAAAAGATTTTTATCTGAATATACGATGGATTTATTTATTATTAATTTTTATACTTTATACGAAAATTTACTATGACGTCTAACAAATAATTTAGTTAAGTTATTTTAAGGTTAGGAATATTGGGTTCGTAGGAATAACATACCCTAAATATAAATTTGAATAAAAATATAATGATCCATATTTTAAGTAATTTTTTGAAGTTAATATTCACGCACGCTTCGGGAGTAAGCAAGTGAATGCGTGACGAGAGCGTTACGAATCTGGTGAGGTGAAATAAAGGCGTTTTAGGAACAATAATAAAAAAGATAACGGTATCGGTGCCTGTTGTGTCCACGTCTCTAACCACTAATCATCATGACCTCTATATAATATAATGACAATTTAAAAATCATAGTTAGCCGACTTAAATCTCTACATACTATAAAATGAAGCAGCTTCCGCTGTCTGTTAGCTTCAACCTTTTAAACTATTTAACGGTTTTCAACAATAGTTAGAGTAATTCAAGAAGTAGGTGTACACATATTTATAATAGTAGAGAAAAACCGATATATTCCAAGATTTGTAATGTGATGTCGTGCGCGATCGTATATATTTATGTCTAAANAAGCATGAGTGGATTAAAACTGAGTGACAGAGTGAGAAATAGTGTGATAAGAGAACGTTGTGGTATAAAAGAAGACGTAGTGACTAAAATCGCGAAAGGTATGCTTAGATGGTTTGGGCATGTAGAGAGAATGAATGAAAGGAGACTGACAAAAAGGATTCATGAGTCAAGAGTGAATGCGAAAGTTGGAAGGGGAAGATTAAAGCGAACGTTCCTGGAGCAAATCCAGGACATTTTAATTAAGGGCCAAGCCAAGAGTACTCTCAACCGACGAACTTGTATGAAAGGTTTAATGAGAATGAAAGAAGCGAAGGAGATATGCAAGGATCGTGGCAAGTGGGAGGACGTGGTCTCTGCCTACCCCTATTGGAATGAGGCGTGATCCTATGTATGTATGTATTTTCTAATTCTAGTCATATTGATCATTATTGCGTGACTAATGAAAAAAGAGCGAACAATTTGATTTTCACGTATAGAAATGTATGATTTTTGAATAATTTGTCGTCGTTACTTGTAGTTTTTGTTACTCACTTTATATAACATAAAATGTTACCATACATTATGAAACAATCATTGTACAAAAAAGGTTTTATCCCGATGGGAGATCCAATCAACCCTTACGATATTGAAAGAAAAGATTTTTATCTGAATATAGGATGGATTTATTTATTATTAATTTGTATACTTTATACGAAAATTTACTATGACGTCTAACAAATAATTAAGTAAGTTATTTTAAGGTTAGGAATAATGGGTTCGTAGGAATAACATACCCTAAATATTAATTTGAATAAAAATATAATGATCTATATTTTAAGTAATTTTTTGAAGTTAATATTCACGCACGCTTCGGGAGTAAGCGTGTGAATGCGTGACGAGAGCGTTACGAATCTGGTGAGGTGAAATAACGGCGTTTTAGGAAGAATAATAAAAAAGATCCCGGTAACGGTGCCTGTTTTGTCCACGTGTCTAACCACTAATCATCATGACCTCTATATAATATGATGACAATTTAAAAATCATAGTTAGCCGACTTAAATCTTTACATACTATAAAATGAAGCAGCTTCCGCTGTCTGTTAGCTTCAATCTTTTAAACTATTTAACGATTTTCAACAATAGTCAGAGTAATTCAAGAAGTAGGTGTATATATATTTATAATAGTACAGAAAAACCGATATATTCCAAGATTTGTAATGTGATGTCGTCCGCGATCGTATATATTTATGTCTAAGGGATAACCCACAGTAAGCTTCTTTACCTTTTACATATTACAAAAAAATATGTATTACTTATCAAGATATATTATAGAATACAGTAAAAGTGAGTAGCAGCCCATTACCACTGCTGGACACAGGCTTCGTCACTCATGTGAGAGAGGGTTTTTAGAGCAAAGACCCACTACGCTGCTCCACTACAGATTGGCAGGCATAGTACACAAGTGCACTCTCTATGCCTTCAATCTCATACTCCGATATGACGGGAATCCGGCACGACCGGAGAGAGATCAAAACGGACCTTAACATCATTAGATTACATTAGATATCTTTTTTTAATGCCTTTACGCACCCCTGGACGGAGTTTGGGACTCACTGACAATTCATAATACCCACTATAACCCAGCGGAAGACCGTCAACATCCATGGGTGGAGGCCCAGAGGTTCGCTTACACAATCTATTCTAGCACCCCGGATGCAGCCGGCATTTCGGTGATTCAGGGAGGGAGCAGAAGATGCAAACCTACGTATCCTATTTCCTGGCCTCCTCCCTCTGAGTGGGGGAACGTTGTCGGCATTTTGCCTCGCCCTTCCCGATGCCTCCTTCAGCGATATAACACTTTCGCAAAAAGAGGCAACTGCTCTCCAGTCCGTCTCGTTAGCAACCATTGCCTCAACTATGCTAGCTAACAACAGGTTTCCTCCGATGAGCGACACTAAGATCTGTCGTTGAGATCCCCAGGCGGAACAATTCGACAACGCGTGGTGTGCCGAATCCATGGGGGCGCCACACTCGTGGTAGGCGGTCGAGAGCTATCCATACACTCTGGATAACCATTTTTCCAAGTGGGGACGAATCGCCTCCACTATGGCCGTTCCAGCGACTGGAGATTCGAGATCCTCTTTCCCCCACTGGATTAAGGCTCTATCCGAAAGGACCATAATCCTTGGAGCCTCGTTTCCATTAGGCAGCACGACATTAGATATCTTAGAAAATATCAAAGATTTAAAAAGCAGTGGCACAGCGGATTTTGATTGTACAATTTGGCATCATACCACCAGTTTCTTATTTTTAATTACAAATGGAAAGTAAACTTACGCTAACTGTCCATATCGTTGCACTTGTAAATAGCTAAATGGCGATTTTCCCGACGTCTCTTCCACAGCCGAATAGACGATATCCGATTGATTCCGGAACAACGTATATTTGGCTACCAATATCATTTTACTCAAGCCTGCCTCCAGTCTTAGGACATTAGATGCTAGTGCAAATGTCACCTCCGGCATAACGAGGGTAGGCAAGCTGGTCAGAGTTGTATCTGCCAATAGCCTACAAAAAACCATTAACTTTTCATATAATGTTTAAAAACTGTATTACACTAAGACAATATTAATTATATCAATGCTTTGACAACTCTATATCGATTTTTTAATTCAGCCGACCCGAGAATCGAACCCAGAATCTCATGCCGAACATGCCAACCACTAGACCAATGAGCCAGACCAGCTTAGTGGTGCCTACCCAGAATTCAAACCCGCAACTTTTCTACACGCGTCTCACGTCAAGGCCATCAGCGATCAGCGATATACCTCATATACTACATAGCATCGTACCGGAATACAAATCTCTTTGTCACGATACATATTTGCTGGTTGGGTGATAACTAGACACGGCCGAAGCCTCCCACCAGTCCAGACTCAGAGAAATTAGAAAATACAATTTTCTAAATTAGGAGATCGAAACCGGGACCTCTGCTGGCAAAGCGAGTACTCACAGCGCCAGGCGAGGCCGTCAGCATGTTCGACTATATACATCAGGTCGTAGGTTCGAGTCGGGGGTTGGACCAACTAAAAGTCGATATTGAGTTTCTAGTTAAGACGTTAGTTCTTCTGCATTTGCTGTTTAAAAAGTTAGACAATACCCTGATGTTGGAACTACTAGAATGGTGTATTTCGCTTATTTTCATAGCATTATGTGTTACGGCATACTGTTATGGGGTAGGGCGGCGAACATTGAAACTATATTTATTTTACAAAAAAGAGCAATACGGGCCATATATCTACTAGGATCTCGAGCTTCTCTAAGAGATAAATTCAAAGAAACATCAATTCTCACAGTACCGTCGCAATATATATTGAATAATATCTTAAATATGCGTGATAATATTCACTTATACAGTGAAAAAGGTGAAATACACAATTTTTACACAAAAAATAAAAACAAACTGGTCATTCCATATTTCAGAGTGAAGAAGGTTCCGAAATCATTTGTCGGGTTGAGCATACGGATTTTTAATAAGATACCGCAATCAGTTTTGGGTTTGCCTCCACATAGAAGAAATATGTCAAAAACATCCTAAGATTATTTAAGCGATAGAAATGTTTGGACTTAATTCCAGTCGCTCACAGAAGCAATATATTACATACAAAACTATCTTTGAAAGAGCAACCGTTGAGTTTCTTGCCGGTTTTTTCTCAGAAGATTCAACTTTCCGAATCGGTGGTTGTTACCAACGGACACACTACTTTCAAAAGTGCTTTTTGAGCCTACTTGAATAAAGTATGTCTTGATTTTGATTTTGATGTCGGTTCTGGGCCCGATCTCTCTCCGTTCGTGTCGGATGTTCGTCACATCGGCCTTTTTTGCGCTGGGAATGCTTTTACGCATTCCGAATAAAGACTATTTCAATCGGAAGTGTGGGACTTGCTGACAACATAATACCGACTAAAACCCAGCGGATCCCTCCTCATCCATGAGTGAGATAACCAGAGGATACCTAGCTGCATTCCACTTTAGTGATCCCGATGATACCGACTATGAGGATGAGGAACTACCATTCAATAGGGTGAAGTATGAAGTGCATACGTGCGACTTCTACCACCAAGCCTCCTCCGACGGCGAAGGAGAGCTATAGCCTCTTGCTCCTTTAGCCTCACATTTGCCTCCTTCAGAATGATGACAGTCTCGCAAAAGAAGGTAACCGCCGTCCACCCAAATTCACTGACGAGCATTCTCCCAATTATGCTTTCCAGTGAAAAATCTTCTCTAACCAGCGACAACAAGATATGCCACTGGGGTGCCCACGCTAAACACTCCGCCAGGGTATGGTGTGCCTTAGCTACAGAAGCACCACACTCATGGCCGGCGGACATTTCCTCATGGCCAACGACCTGGTGCAAGTACTTGCCGAAGCAACCTTGACCGGCAAGCACCTGCACCAGATGCTAGGAAAGAGATCCGTGCCCCCTGGTGAGTCGGCCATCGGCCTATGAGAGTGAAGCAATAGAGGGTACACTTGTGCACTATGCTTGTAAATCCGCAGTGAAGCGTGGTGGGTCTATGCTATAAAAACCATCTATCATATCAGTGAGGAGGCCTGTGCCTTACCTTTTTATGAAATGTAAAAGATATTATTGTAATTGGTCTAGTGATTTTTATAGATATTAGCTCTGTCATTTCTTTAGGAAAACATCTGGTTTATTCCCCAAAGTATTTCACCTACGCCTATTGATATTGGAATACGTCTTCCGAGTGATCAAGAAATTACTATGAATCCATACTTGTAATTAAGCCCTTGTGGGTAACGCCATTCAAAGGTGTTTTCCCATTTCCATTAATAAAAGTAGCGAAATATAAATATCAATAGCCAATGCTTTCATCTTATAATATATAATCACATATCAGTCTCATGTTTATAATTTAAGTGGATATAATATTGGGACATAGTATTAAAGAAGTAATATAAAAACTTTAGAATCTATTCCTATGTTATATAACATGAATTTCTTCAATTCTTCACAGATAAAGAAGCCGTTTAATTGAGCTTACAATGGTTGGTGTTGTAAAGTTTTTGCAAATACAAATAATAGTTGATATTAATATTAAGTAACATTCACTAAGTGTTTTAAAAAATAACATTTTCATTTTTTTCGAGACATGATAATGATGCTTTCCTTTTTATATTTTGGTTGATAACACTGTGGGTTCGAAATATTCTTGATTTCAAACTTACAAATCTACTACGTTGTCGGATCCGTAAAAACCTGTGCAAATCCTTAAAGAATCTGCTGACCGTCTGATGTAGATATTCATCCCTCTATAGCCGTAATTTTCTTTTAAAGCCTAAAATAAATAAAATAAATTCGTTTCAACAGCATATTAACTCACAGTCGTAATATTTTTGAAATCAGTCTTCAATACATCTTATTTGAATAAGATTATATTATGGTATCTTCTACTTGTACTATATTTATAAAAACGTATTTAAATATTAAATGAGAGGTCACTAGCAGATGTTTAATTGTTTTCGGCGTTGCTAAAGTGTTTTCGATATCTTCTAACAGAAAGACGTTTACAATATATATAATGTTTTAATAAATATTCGCCGACGCTATTAAAATGCCATAAAAATATCTAAAATAAGTGTGTACAATACAATATTATACATATTATAGTCTTTATACTCATACGAGACTTCTTGAAATTTGGTCAGGGGTTTTATTTAAACAATAATATTTAGGTGTTTATATTTGACTGTAGGAGTGAATAAATTAGATTAAAAAGCTGTTTCTAAATACCACATAAGTTACTTACTAACAATATGGCGTCCTCGAAAGATTGTCTATGCGCACGCCAATGCTTTTGAAATGCTTTAAAAATATCTAAAACAATTTACACATTAACCAAATGAGCTAACATTTCTTTTGATTGTAAATAAATCTAGGCACTTCCCTAAAAAAATTGGCAGTGGTACCATACAAAGATTGTTTGTTTTATTGCTAACGATTGACTGTGAACTCACCTGATGGTGAGTGATGATACCATCTAAGATGGAAGCGCGCTTACTTGGTAAGACTTAAATTACCTCTTGTGGTTTATTTACAGCATCATACCGAAACGCATTTTTTTTTGCTTATCAGCACGTCCTTGCTGGTAGGACTCCAGTACATACTCAGCCAATTTAGCAAAGGCAGTCTCTATAATTTGTCCCACCGAGGAATTCAACCCGGGACCTCTGCAAGCAATACATTTACTTACACGGTTGCGGCAGTCAAACATCCTTAAAAGTCTTGAAGAAATATGTCGCAGACAAACACATTCCAAGCGATGATATAGGAAAAATATGATGGCATGAGACAAATAGATCCTCATGAAATTCTCCATGATATATGTAATACTAGCCACAAGAGGAATTTAGATATTACCTACCTTTCTAATAATGGTTCAACAAATCATAATTTGAATAAATTTAACTCAGGTATAATCAATACTCTATATGTTTACAAAAGATGGAACATGTGGAATATGTGAAAGTGATATTGAAAGGAGAGTGAATGCATGCCTTTATGAATAGCCAGATAGTGTCTCAAAGGGCCAGACTGGTTGTGCATGGAGGAGTGTTGGTGTAAACACTTATGTATGATATTAACAGTTGGGAATTCATAAGAAGTATAAAAGTAAAATAAATGCGCTATAGATGAGAGAAGTATAAGTGAATTGAAATCGAGTGACAAAGTAAGAAATAGTTTGATAAGAGAACATTGTGGTATTAAAGAAGATATAGTGTCTAAAATTGAGAAAGGTATACTTAGATGGTTTGGGCACGTAGAGAAAATGAATGAAAAGGAGACTGACAAAAAGAATTTATGAGGCAAGAGTGAATGGGAAAGTTGGAAGGGAAGACCAAGGCGAACGTAGACCAAATCCAGAACATTTTAAATAAGGGCCAGGTCAAGAGTACTTTATATCGACAAAGTTGTATGAAAGGTATAATGAGAATGAAAGAAGCGAAGGAAATATGTAAGGGTCGTGGCAAGTGGAAGGACGGAATCTCTATGGAAATGAGGCGTGATACTATGTATGTAAGTATAATCTAAACATATAAAACACAACAACTGTTTTCACCTATATCCGTTATAGACTATGAAATCATCCAACCGATATGCAAAGAAAAACCTCAAACCAGATACAATATTGCGAAGATGGGCTTAGTTCACTAAATTCACACGCTTACTCACGAGATTTTCAAACTTTTCCAACCTATGTGCAGCAAACCGGTTATATTAGAAATGTAATAATGGGAAAATGGTTTCAGACTACTAAACTCACTCACTCATCACGAGATCTTTAAAACTATTCGCAACGAACTTGAAATTGAGCAGAGTGAAAATTCTGAAGGTCACTAAATACATGTATCCCCATATTACCATGGAAACGGAAACTATGTAGTTAACACCGCGGGGAAAAGTTGTTGATTTCATATTACAGGACGCACTTTCAAAGAATGTCTCACCGCACATCATGCGGTTATTACGACTTGAAAGCATAAAAAATGGAAGTCGCGCTAACAAAAGGGCGAAACTGTTGCAGTCACAAAAATATATTTCCCCGATATAGAGATAGCATATAAAATAATAGGCTAAATCAACCTTACCCCACACTTAGTCCAAGACTTTACCAGACATGGTGTTTTCTCCCACTACTGACACCAATTCAAATGCAAGAAGTTGCTTATTTGCCCAAAATAAGATGCACAAAGGACAATAGAGACAATAGAGTTAGAAATACAATTAGATATTAAAATAAATAAGAATACCGTAAGACATATACTAGAAATAATTAGGGAAAGAGAAGCATTTTTAGCATATTGTGTTAAAATAGGTTTAGATGTAAATAGAAGAGATAGAACTAAGTAATTTAGTATAAAATAATATATAGTGATTACATATTAAGAATATACTAGACATCTGATAGAAATTCGTTAAAACTAAAAAATTTTGAAGGAATAATGCGATATTTAGATCAGTAAAGTTTCCGATCGTTGTTGGTGAGCAACTTAAAATTTTATTTAAAAAAAATAACATAAGTCTGGTATAAAATTCTCTGAATAGGACTCTAAGAAATCTTCTTACATAATCGTCGCCACTCGAAATAATACAAGAAAATAACTCAATTTGAGGAATAAAAAGTACAGCACTTTCAATAAGCTTACTTGAATAAATAATTTTGATTTGATTTGTACCAGTATAAACCTATTTACCTTTATTAAAGTATTTCGTTACTTTTTCCTTTATTCCTGATGGATAAACTTCACCAAAAATACATAAAAATATGACGAGAGATGTAAAAAATAGCTGATACATTTTTTAGAAGTGATACCTAGATATGAACCGACAATATTTTACTTTTCATGAATTTATAATGGTTTTACAGTTAATTACACATATCGCTTTTTTAAATCTACGTGAAATTAATTGAACGTGTCATTTTTTATTTCCATTGCACAGGTTTATATAAACATTTGTATTTGTCGTCATGCACATTATAACCTTTACTATTCCAGGTGGTCTTAATTTTTAATAGGTTTCGCTCATAAACCATCCGAACTCAATATAAATAACCTCGTTAATGATCATGAATCATTCTAAAGCCTATATTAAAAATATAGGCTTCATAATGATTTTTTGTGTACAGTTAACACTTTATTGTATTTCACCTCATGGTAAGTGATGAAACCGTAGAAGATATATAATAATTTCTAATGAAATCCTTCCGTGATGAAAAGTATCTAAGCACTTCATTCCCTACAAATTTATTATTATTCATAAGTTATAGCTTGTTTGACTGATAACCTATAGTATAAAAATAAATCGTAAAATGTGTTGGTAAGCGCACAGTCCAACAAGGCCTGGACCAATTTTGCCAATTCTTTTTTTAAATGTTCGTTGAAGTCCAAGGATGGTTTTTTCGGCGAGAAAAGTTTAAGTAATTGAAGGGAAAGCCCTAAAAACAGCCCAGTTTCCCATACAAACCTTTTCTAACCAAAATGTAGAGTCAATTTGACCTTTATTGCTATTTAATAAAGTTCACAATAAATAAGAGGTACTCACTGTTGTCTAAGCAAGAGACAATTTGCGCTTTATTACCGCTGCGCAACATTCAAAATCAATTGAATAGTCACAAAATGTAAGAGATATAGATATTTAGTACTGCTGTAATACCATTTCAAAAATCATTCGTAAAACTCAAATCTGCCACATTCCAAATCTTTTTGACAGAACGAAGTCTGTCGGATATGCTAGTATTTTATAGAAAGGCCTTTCTTTCAGAGTTAAATATATTTTTATATGGCAACGCATGAAATAAAGTGAAAATAGATCACAAATTGCTTCTTTAACTCATTCAAATGACAATGTTTCATTAACCATTTTAAACTGTAGACGTTCCAAAGATTTGTATATTCCCCCAAAGTGTAACTTATCGCGTGTTTTATAGACATAATGGTATGTAAATATAATTTTTTCGCTCGTTAATAATGCTAAATTCAAATTATAATCATGTTCATGAAATGGTTAAGGTAACTATCGTATTTAATTTGATAGTTGGGAATTCAGTAGAGTTTTTACATCAAAGAATAATTTCAGGTCGGTTCTACGTCTGATCTCTCCTCATACGTTAAAAACAACCTTCTAATCAGATTAGGAAATTACATTATGACATTTCATGTGCATAGAAAGAGATATCTTTCTGAGATTTGTCGCTCACGTACGTACTCCTAAATGACTGTAAATTCCTAAACAAACTGATATTGTTACGATGCAACTCCTCATTATACGTCTTAAGTTCCAACTTCCCATTCTTCATCTCATCATCTCATACAAAATACGAATTAAAATTCTGCCAACATAACATAAGCTCTCTGATATGACAAAAATTAAAAATACGTGCGTACAAGCTACACATGTCAGAAGTGAAACTTCTTTGGCAATGTAACTTTTAAGTTTGGTTTATATTTATGCAAATCTAAAACTTTAGATTTACGAAATTTAGAGGGTGGGAAAAAGTAAGGTATGTTAGGAGTTTAATGAATTTAATTGTCATTAAAATATTGAAAGTGTAGAAAATTAATATGAATAATTTATTGAAATCTCAAATGACGAATGCCACGTGTTTTTTGTCAATATTATAAATTTTTTTTTTTTTTATTTGAATTTAAAATTTAGAAACGAATTTTCGTTTAGTGAAATGCAGCTTTTAATGGTTAAAATACGATATATATAACATTTATTTTAAATATACAATTAACCATGACAAACTTTTATTTATTACTTTTGAAACGAATTTATTAAATTAAGAATGTGATGAGTGGCAAATGAAATGGGGACATGTTATTTGTTAATATTAAAACTACCTAATCTTCAAACTAATTAGCATAAAAAACGTTGCACCTCTTGTAACGCTAAGCACGCGTTCCACCCGTAAAAATTTTACCCTGATGTGACATAAAAAGTTTCACTTCAAAATCAAAAAAAAATCTCTCCATTTTTCAAAGATTTTGGTTGGTGACAGTTTTTATATATTCTATTTATTAAATAAGTTGTAATTATTAAGATAACCATAAGTTTATATTAAAGTAACAAAAACACTTATTTTGCGATAGCAGTGAATTATTGATTACAATAAGAAAAATCTAATTAAAATTTCATGATGTGAATCAACATCTTTCAACGTGACCGAAAGGATTTTCAATTGACTATAAAAGATGTATTGGAGTGTTTTAAAAAGTTTTGTATTAATTTTTATATTTAGCGTACATATTATAAATTGCAATAAAAATTGTTGGATTACTTTTGATGCGAAGGAACACTTTGATGTAATGGACAAACTTGACGGTAATTATTTATATAGTTTTACCAATTGATATAGTATATACGTATGAATAATTTTGGCGGGCGATCCCCTTTGGGATTTGAAGGCCGAAGTTCTCGCAGCTTCTTATCAGTGCGGAGTAGCTGCGAGGGCCAGAGGGGAAACACCTGATGCCGGCAAGGTCACGAGGGTCAAGGTTATTGCTGACAGAATCTTGATCCAAGCATGGAAAAAGGACCTTAGGTCGAAAGTAGCCGGTGGGGCCATAATAGGAGTACTCCGCCCTCATTTAGAGTAATGGCTGGGTAGACGACGCGGAGTGCTTTCATACCGTTTGGTGAAAGTGCTAGCCGGTCATGGCTGCATTGGAAAATACCTGCACCTAATCGTAGCTGCCGGCCCGTTGCCACGAGTGCGGTGCTCCTGTGGACACAGCACACCACATGGTGGCCGAATGTCCAGCTTGGGGACCTCAGGGTCATCTTTTTACGTCGACGAACTGTGCGACAAAAAAAGAACGCCATCATTAGCCACTATCAATAGCCAATTGTGTCGTATCTGACTTTTTAGTAGTATTTATATAAACACCAAAAATTTTATTGCGCTTTCGTAGATTTAGAAAAGGCCTATGATCGAGTGGTGAGGAATGAGCTGTGGTCAACGTTATCTACGTATGGGGTGAGCGGTTGTCTGATCCAAGCATTGAAGTCTCTCTATGAGGGTTCTAGTGCCTGTGTCAGAATAAACGGAGCGTACACGGAGTGGTTTCCTGTCGAAAGAGGTGTTCGACAGGGATGTGTTGCGTCACCATGGCTGTTCAACCTATTCATGGATAAATGTTTGACAGATTTAAAAGAAAGTATGTATGGGTTAAGAATGAATGAATTACTCATCAAATGTTTACTCTACGCTGATGATCAAGTAATACTTGCGTCATCCGCTAACGAGCTTCAGGAGATGCTAAATATTATGAATGAAGCTTTGAAAGGGAAAGGAATGAAAGTGAATGTAAACAAAACGAAAGTTATGCTTTTTGAACGAGATGAATCTATGATGAATGGCAATATTTTGATAGATGGGGAACAAGTGGAAGAGGTGAAAGAATTTGTATACTTGGGATCTAAATTTACAAAAGATGGAACATGTGAAAGTGATATCGAAAGGAGAGTGAATGCAGGGAATATGGTAAATGGTGCTCTGCATGCTTTTATGAATAGCCAGATGGTGTCTCAAAGGGCTAGACTGGCAGTGCATGCTGGAGTGTTGGTGCCAACACTTATGTATGGTAGTGAAAGTTGGGTATGGCAGAAGAATCACAAAAGTAAAATAAATGCGGTAGAGATGAGAGCGTTGAGAAGCATGAGTGGATTAAAACTGAGTGACAGAGTAAGAAATAGTGTGATAAGAGAACGTTGTGGTATAAAAGAAGACGTAGTGACTAAAATTGAGAAAGGTATGCTTAGATGGTTTGGGCATGTAGAGAGAATGAATGAAAGGAGACTGACAAAAAGGATTTATGAGTCAAGAGTGAATGCGAAAGTTGGAAGGGGAAGACCAAGGCGAACGTTCCTGGACCAAATCCAGGACATTTTAAATAACGGCCAGGTCAAGAGTACTCTAAACCGACGAACTTGTATGAAAGGTTTAATGAGATTGAAAGAAGCGAAGGAGATATGCAAGGATCGTGGCAAGTGGAAGGATGTTGTCTCTGCCTACCCCTATGGGAATGAGGCGTGATGCTATGTATGTATGTATGATTTATATAATAGTTTAATAATAAAAAATCTTTTTTAACTGGTTTTTAATGCTTACAGATTAGCGCTTGACCGTAATTTCACTTGCCAATTCATCATTGTGCTCTTCGGTGAAGGAAAACATCGTGAGGAAACCTGCATATCCCGGTAACAATTCTGGGTCATGCAGCAGCATTGTGGGTATGACTTGAAAACCCTCTCTCCTGTGAGCGAAAAGGCCTGTGCCCAGCAGTGGGATGTTAACAGCCTGCTGCTTATCTAATATCGCAACGAGATGGAGCACCGCATTAAGCGAGTCCCATCATCGATTTGAGCAACGCGCTTAAATTTATTTTGACTTTGTGTTGTTAT
Source organism: Elymnias hypermnestra (assembly GCA_015832385.1). Lineage (NCBI taxonomy): Eukaryota > Metazoa > Arthropoda > Insecta > Lepidoptera > Nymphalidae > Elymnias > Elymnias hypermnestra. The sequence continues at coordinate 296,368 of JACTOM010000034.1, read as the reverse complement.
TTTCAGAACGTTATGCTGAAGCAAAAGAGAATTACAATGGGTCTGTAGGAGGAGATAAGTTTGATAAAGACATGCTTTACGTAAGTTCTAATCTTGACACAGTAATAACTACGGCTAGACAGGACTTACGACACACTATAACAACTGAGTGTATCGTCTGTTAAATTGAACAAATTTCCTAGATATTGCATATTCGAGGATATAAAAATCCATGTTCTCAGACGTAATGGCAAAAATTCAGTTAGCGTCTAATGAAAGAATCTTAAGTGAATTTTGAACAGAGCAATTGAACATCTTTAGGCGCTTGAGGGTAAATTTTTTACGAACATTTATGCCAATTCGTTTAAAGTTTAGTTTTCGTATTAATAAATAACATGTGGCATTTCAATTTACCACTCGTCATTTAATAATTTTAAATGCTATTTTTCATAAAATATAAAATAATTATATTTCATAAATACTCTTCTAAATTATAAATTCAAAAACAAAATTTAATTAATAATTTCTAATATCGACAAAAACGCGTGGCATATTTATTTACAATTCGTCAGTTGCGATTTTAATAAGTTATTTGTATTAATACGACACTTTACATATTTTAATGACAATTAATTTCATTAAATTCCTAAAATGTCGTCCTTCTTCCCTCCCTCTAAGTCTCTGAAATCTAAACTTTTAGATTTGTTTAATTATAAACAAGACCTTAAAATTTTTTTTCAAAGAAGTTTCACTTCTGACATGTGTACTTTGTACGCACGCACTTTTTTATCTATGGCTGTTATAGATATAAATAAATATAGGTTTTAATGGTATTGTTTTTATTTTGTATGTGGTACAATTGAGTATTGTATTATAATACGAAGATAGTTTTAGACTACTTAACTCGCTTAATTACTCATCTTAAAACTAAAACTATTCACTAGGTACAAAATTCGTACGTTATCTACTACTTTGATGACATATAGCCTACTTTAAGTATGTATATATAAGTATTGATAGAATAATTCATATTATTTGACCACACCAAGCGAAGATAAATCATTTAATCATTTAATTAATCATTTAATTTGAAATAAATTAATCATTTCAAATTATTGATTTATCTTTATAGATACAAATTTAGACTTTATGTAGGTATTTTCAATACTGACAGATTCTGCGACCTATTTAGTTTTGAGATACAGACTTATGTGCTTAGTATATGTATTATAAGCTAGCCCGTTAAACGCTTACAGACGTTAAAAGAGGTTAGCGGATTGTTTCTATTATTTTATAATATACTAGCAGTAACTCCTAATCCCATCAAAATATAAGACGATCAAGATCGGATTGTCAATCTAAACTATTCTTGAATCCACTTGTTCATCAAAATCACGCATATGAACCAAAGAATTCGATATCGACGCTTGAAAGCAATCACGTAGTAAATAGCAAATCCAAAAGAAAATCTTTTTTAAACTCTATATTTAAATTTCGTTGTTAAATAGATTGATTTTAGTGGTAACACCCTAAAATTTTCTAAAAATATGTGATATATATAAATAATATATTTATTATACTTATAATATATTTATCTATATATACACACGCATGGTTACAGATACATATACACACACTCTCTCTCATTCATTAACACACACACACAAACGCGCGCACATGCACACACACACATGCACACACACACACATACACAAAAAGTTGTTTGTCTTATTATTTAAGTTAGCTTTACTCTGTTAATTTTTAATTATGTAAATAGACGTAATCTGTCATGGCCTTATTTTAAGCGTTAAATATTATGTAAAAAAATGTCAAAATTGTACGCTGTTTGATTACCAATAAAGAATAAATAAATAAGATTTGAGAGTAGTTTTATAGTTTGAGAGTAGTTTTGAGAGATTTGAGACAGTTCGCTTCTTTGTCAAACGAGGTTTCTATTGTATATGTTTACGATTCTTTAAATTATGACTGACTTATTTTATACAGGTAATTGGGGCATTTTGTTACTTTTTGTAACGAAATATGGTACGCCAAATTTTAAATAAAAACGTTAATTTCGTTATGCTTTAGATTATGGTACTAAATCAGGGAAAAGCCGAAAGAGCCATTCATGCTGCGAATAGAGACCGCAGCGTAATACCTGCTGGTATCAATTTAGGTGGTTATTGCATGATGAGGATGCCAAAATCGCTGTAGTAAGTATATTTTCCAGACGTTTATCCTCTGTGTGCTACTTAACTGTTCGTCACACTATGATAACACTGGTTATGATAAAAACTAACACAATACTATCAGATTTGTTTACAGTAAACATGGTTTCTATTAACATGATGCATTTGCAACAATTCTTAAAACTAAACATACGAGGTGTGTTCAAAAAGTATCGCGAATTTTGTGTTTTTTCAAAAATTATTTATTTATTCATGAATATCTATTTTGTCCCCTTCAAAGTAATCCCCATGAGATATTATACACTTGTGCCAACGGTTTTTCCAATCTTCGAAGCACTTCAAAAAATCATTTTTTTTTATCTTGTTCAGCTCCTCCTTCGATGCCGTCTTTATCTCGTCAAGAGAAGAGTAACGTCGTCCTTTCATGGGCCTCTTCAGTTTAGGGAACAAGAAAAAGTCACAGGGGGCCAGATCTGGGGAATACGGTGGCTGCGGCATCATTAGTGTGTTGTTTTTGGCCAAAAAGTCGCGCACAAGCAACGATGTGTGAGCAGGGGCGTTATCGTGGTGCAAAAGCCAATTTTTGTTCTTCCACAAATCCGGGCGTTTCTGGCGGATTGCTTCGCGCAAATTGCGCATAACTTGCAGGTAATATTCCTTATTGACCGTTCTTCCCTGTGGCAAGAACTCATGATGCACCACGCCCCTGCAATCAAAGAAAACTGTCAGCAAAACTTTCACATTCGATCGAACTTGGCGCGCTTTTTTCGGTCTTGGTTCGTGCGGCAGCTTCCATTGAGATGATTGAGCTTTGGTTTCCACGTCATAACCATAAACCCACGATTCGTCACCAGTTATGACCCTCTGGAGCAAATTTGGGTCGTCGCGGACAGAGTTTAACATCTCATTAGCAATGTTCATGCGATGCTGTTTTTGGTCACAATTGAGCAATTTTGGTACGAATTTCGCGGCGACCCGTCTCATGCCCAAATCATTGATAAAAATCGAATGGCACGAGCCAATCGATATGTTTAGGTCCTCAGCAACTTCTCTAACGGTGATTCGACGATTGGCCAATACCATTTTCTCCACTTCATTAATTTTTTCGTCTGTTGTTGAAGTGCTCGGGCGTCCGGCACGCTCTTCGTCGTTCACATCTTCTCGGCCTTCTGAGAACATTTTGTACCACCGATAAACGTTGCTTCGGTCCAAGATAGCTTCTCCGTATGCCACAGTCAACATTCGGAATGCATCCGCGCACTTAATTTCGTTTTTCACACAAAATTTGATACAGGTTCTTTGATCCATTTATTTGAATAGGTAAAAATCGAAGACGATCCAAAACACGTGCAAGCAAAGCAGCTGTCAACAATTAAATGAACATTCAAAATGGCCGAGCTTGTCAGCATAAGTGAGAGACATGAGTACCAACATAACGCCACAAAAAATTCGAATATACGTAACCCGCGAAAATTCAAAATTCGTGATACTTTTTGAACACACCTCGTAGTTACATTAGAAACAAAATAAATTTTGTAGTCCTGTTGACTGTCTAGGCTGTCACACTGTTTAGAAATCTTTATGTAGGTCTTGGTAATGTTAATACAATATCACAGACTTTTTAACTTACATCAATATACAACATTAACATTGGCATTGCAATAAGTACGCAAAATTTCAGATTAATCACACGTTTGGAAATGCTGAAAAATCGAATTAAAAATTCTGTTTTATACCTATAATCGTCTGACTCGAAAAATTAGAGTCGCAGCTAATTAACTTTAACAGAAACATCACTACTCTAAAAGGCAGGGAAGTCCGGTTTAAGTGATATCGAATACAAACGAACTTAGGGCGTATACTAAGAATTTCTTGGCAGAAAAGTCTATTTAAACTTTTCAATTAGTCCAAGCCTTGATAACATTACTATCCGTAGCCAAACAAGTGACTAGAGTACTGCTACAGTAGCTAGAAGAAGATCGAAATCCCCTGTAGCAAAATTACAAAATAAAGATTCAAATGCAAACCGATTTCATTGGTCACGACCACTCTAATAGATAAAGATTAATCATTCACGCAGGGGATATTATTGTGCAAAATTTTCTCTATTCCTTCACTCTCACAGTCTTAAGGAACGACAAATCCGACACAACTGGAGAAAAATCAAGCGTAGGATCGCCAAGGTGTAGCATAACGGCAACTTCACAACTTCGGGAAAATACTAAGAAATTCTTAACAAAAACATCGACCCAGGGCCTCAAAGTCTGTTACCCAATAACCTTACCGGTAGACCCGTTAGGCAATCAAACCCAGATATTGAATACGTTCCAAAAACCTTCATTACATCTTTGGTCTCGCTTTTTTCTGAATATACGAAATCGGCCCTCTCAATCATGAGGGCCACTTTTCAGCGTTGAGAGCGTGATCGTTTGTTAGACCTGCCTCTATCTATAGACCCTGCTTCGAAAAGTTCCTGCATCATATTGGCTCACCCGCTTGTCATCAGTTCGGGGCAGTTATCGACTCAGCGCATCACACTGTGACAAATTGTGCGGCCTGGGGACTTCAGCGTCCTAGTGGCGTTGATCAGCGGCGACCTCTCGTTAGGGAGCTTTGTAGGTGCGGTGCTCTCCAGTGAGAGACGATGGGCAGAAGTGGCCTTCTTTTGCGAGACGTTCAGTCTCGTTGAAGGAAGCCCACAAAAGAAAGAGAGGAAGTATGCAATGGATGCTCCCTCTCAACGCCGAAAGAGCCGAAATACAAAACGGCGCATATTTGCGCACCTCCTCCCGTCTCCGTTAATCCTCCGTCGGATTCATCCGGGATACCAGGGCAGAATGCGGAAACTGAACACCTGAATGGTTGAAGAGGGTTCCGCTAGGTTTCAGTAAGTATTGTGAGACCTCTCATCGCCGAATCCTACACTCCTGACTGGTCCTGGGTAAGTGCGTAAATTGCATTTGACAGCGACAAAAAAAAGATCTCTATACACCCTCGTCGACCATGTGGACGACGGCCTCCCTCTCCCCTTTTTTTTTAAACGTAACCAAGATATTGGATTTCATACATCATTAATGATCCGCATAACTTCCTATCGCGATTAAAAAAGAAGGATGAATAAACTCTTCAACCTTTTTCAAATATACATAGATAATTTCATAAAAATCTTTTAAGTTTCGGAAGGGTTCGATTACGAACATTATGACATACGTTATTTATATTTAGGTTAACAACTCGTGCTGGTTGTCTGTATACATATAATATATCTATTGTCCGTTTGAATAGTTTCTTTCATCGCATGAAGCTACGGAACAACACTTTATTCTTTGTACGAAGCTTGAAGAGCAACTTAGCTGATCTGACAATGAAGGCCCATATCATGATGAGAGATCTACATCTTTTTGGTTCTTACGATTTTACTGAAATCAGGAGCAAACCTGGTGTACTAACTTATAAACCCAGTTTTGGACAAATCGAGTAAGTATACACAAAACACGTATACATAAGAAAAGTATAACCATAAGTTTCAGATGCAGATTAAGAAAGTTGTTAAGTATGCCAAAATTTATACGCGAAACTTTATATACTTGTACAAATTATGTTAATTCAATGAAGTCACGCCTCATAATGAGAAGCGTTTTAGGTATCGATTGCTTTGCTCTCACTTAAAAAAACAGCGAAAAATTCCTTGAACTAAACTATTCCTTTGGTATGGCACTTAATGATAAATTTAAAGACTTTTACACGGGATTAAGATATAAGAAATTAGTGTTTTAACACATTTGATATTACAGATATTCATTTTATTTACTATAAGTAAAATCTAATAATTTTTCTTTTGTTTGTATTCAAAAACGATTTAAATATATGTCGGAGTGCAATAGTCTGTGGATCGCAGGTCCGTGTGCAATATAATAATTTGCGGAACGTTGGCGCCATCTGTCTATTGGCGTGGGGCAGAGTCAAAATTGGCAGTCCGGCGCATCTCTCAGTTCTTTTCGGGTGGCGGCCCGCCGGTGCGGACGACTTTTGAAACTGTAGCGTTCCTAGCTATTATCATTAATGAGTTTGTGTAAATTGATATCGAGAACATTAAGTGATCGAACATTATAATCTGAGTTAATTGGTAAAGTGTTTGATTGCACCAACATTACCCAACGAACGCCCACAGTATTGAAATTATGTATGCCATTAATGACGATGTCGGCGGAGAACTCAAGCCCCTATGCTTTATACTTTCCTTTCTCTCTTATTCTCCGACATATATGTATAATTCGATTCGATAAATAGCGGATTTCCCCACGATAACACAGGATCGGGATCCATGCGGGTGACACCGTCCGTAACAGTTTTTATTGATATGAAATATAATATTTTGTTACATAGTATAGTAAATGAAAATTAAAAGCAATTTCTGCTTATCTCCAGTTTGCTAAAATATACTAGTATTAGAATTTCTATTCTCATGTCCCAAGACGATACAACGACGTTTTAATTAACCGCTTCCTTCGTTTATTATTAAGTTTTTGCATAATTTTTTACATTAATTGCTTCTAGACTTTTATTAAAAAACGTGAGCTATAAAATGGAGGGACGTTACCGTCTTTTGAAGAACAGATTAAATATTGAGTTGGTTGTTTCCGAGATGGAATTAGATGACGTTCTGATGTCGGTAAATATAATAAACTTTTTTCTTATAGTTACTTGAGCAACTTTGTCTACGTTCAATTAAATGCGCCTTTACAAACTACATAATCAAATATAGGTTTCTCCGCACATTAATTCTTATGTACGACTAATGATGACTTTAAAGAGCGGCTTAAAGTTACAATGGATTTTAGAAGAAGTCACAACAAACTCAGCCGGGTAAACTCAGGAAATTTATGGAATTCTTTAGCAGATATCATACGTTACTCACATTAGCCATCTTTAAAGCACGCCTCAAAGAGTTCTATTTAACTGAAAACTGCTGTGAATAACACGTTTATATCCTTTCATTTTCTTTATATTGTATATTTTTCTAATATGTATCTATAGATATATTTAAGTTTCTGGCGCTGTTCTGCCCTATTATTTATTTTAATCTGCTTCTTAACATAATAAAGTTGTCTGGAAGGAATTGCTTGTAGCAATAAGACCGCCTTTGCACGCTTTAATAAGTTTATATGTCTTTTTATTTTTATCTTGTGTGCAATAAAGTGTTTTCTCTCTCTCTGTTTCTATCTCTCTCTCTCTCTCTCTCTCTCTCTCTCTCTCTTTGTGTATCTCTCATTAAAGAATTTAAAAACAATTTTTTTTTATCATTCGAATATAAATCTATACTTCATGTTGGACCAAATTACACACAGTATATAAAATCGGTTATATTTTCGGAATCCATTGGCGTTCAATTAGCAATGTCGGTCGGTAAATAAGAATTTCTCCATATTCACAAGGGATAAGGAATTACAATGGTGACATCTTGGGAATCAACCAGTTGTTTATATATATTTTTATGTTTTAGTATCGAAATAAAGACTCAACATACTCAGTTAAACTACAAAAGAAAAATATAGGTAAGTTGTAAATTGTAATAGCTTTTTTATGTTAATATTAGCTGATTCGGCAAATGTTGCTGTGCCATATAATTTGTTTATTGTGTATATTTTGTATAGAGGTTCGAAAATTTTGGACATATACAATCCAATAAAAAAAATTTGAATCGAAAACTTTGCCGAAAAGAAAAGAATTTTTTGTTTGGTAAACTATCATATCTTTATCACTTAGGGGTATCAAAAATTGATTACATTTTATTCTCAGTCCAACCGAATATGCGCACAAAATTTCATAAGATTTTCATGCCGGTTGGTCAAGCCATTTCGTAGGAGCTTGAGACACAAACAACTCGAGAATTTTATATATTAAAATCTAAATAATATTTATTCAAGTTGGCTCAAAAAGCACTTTTGAATGATCAGTAGTCTGTCCGTGTTAATAAATCTACCACCGGTTCGGAAAGTTGATTCCGCTGAGAAGCAACCGGCAAGAAACTCAACGGCTACTCCTTTAAACAATTTTCTTCGTTACAATGTATTTAGCTTTCATGTGCAACTTCAATCAAGTTCAAACATTTATGTCAGTTAAATAATGTTCAATATTATAATATTCTTTTTAAAATAGGACATCTTTAACATATTTCTTAAAATTATGTGGAGGCAAACTCAGAAGTGGTTCGGGTATCTTATTATGAATGCGTATTTGTTTTTCGCTGGGAAATGCTTTTAAGCACTGGCCCCGACCATGTGTCAGGAGTGTGGGACTCGGCGAACAAGAAGGCCTCGCAATACCCAATAAAACCCAACGGACCCCTATTCATCCATGAATGAAGCATATGCTCAACCCGACAAATTATTTCTGGACCTTCTTCACTCTAAAATTGTCTTGTATTAAAATTGTGTGTTTCGCAATTTTGCTGTGTAAATGAATATTATCACATATATATAATATGTTACTCAATATATGAACTGTGTGAATTGACATTTCTTTGTATTATTTTCTTAAGGAAACGCGAGACCCTAATCGATAAATAGCACGTATTGCTCTTTTTTACAATATAAAGGTTGTTTCAATGTTAGCCGCCTTACCCCATAACAGTATACCGTTTCTGGAAATGACCTTTCGCTGCCGAAAATAATTACCACAATGATCGGCAGCGAAGCGGGAGGGCGGTTGCTTCGTTCTGTGAGACTGTCATCTTGCAGAAAGAGGCGCTGGGGTGGGAATTCGACGCCGCGGGTAATTCCCCTCGTTCCAATCATAGGAGGATAGGGAGCAGGAGGCGTGCGTTTAACCACCTGCTCCCCTTACTTGAATGAGCGTTTTGTAGAGTGGATCTGGGGTGCCATTGGAGTCATAGCTATTTGCGATCTTCTGGCCCCCTCTTTCAGGTGCAGAGGGCTCCGCTGGATTTTCTGGAAACAGCAAGCCCCACACTATGTCCGTAAATATATTTCCCAGCGAAAAAAAAAAAATAACAGTATGCCGTAACACATAAGAAAATATGCGAAATTTACCATTTTAGCAGTTTCAACATAGGTGTTATTAAATTTTTGTATCCCATACACTAAATGTATTTTATCGTTTATTCCTAAATATTTATTTAATTTTTACGGTCTAAAGTGTCTATTATTATCTAAACATACTCTAACGTAACCAATCGCAAGTCCATAACTTGTTTAATAGTGTACTCTTTGTACCTATGGGAATAAGAAATTCTCCCTAATTTTCGAAACGGCTGCGACAATGTTGACAGGGCTTTAACACCCGATATCCGTCGTCGTCGTCGCTTCAACCGACGGACGTCCACTGCTGGACATAGGTCTCACGAAATGATGCCCACAAGGCCCGATCTTGCGCCGCCTGGCTCCAGCGGCTACCGGCGACCCTCCTTATATCGTCGGTCCACCTTGTGGGGGGTCTTCCTACACTGCGTCGTCCGGTGCGGGGTCGCCATTCCAGCACTTTCCGACCCCAACGTCCATCGGTTCGTCGGACTATGTGCCCCGCCCATTGCCACTTCAGGTTCGCGATTCGTAGGGCTATGTCGGTGACTTTGGTTCTGCTACGGATCTCCTCATTTCTGATTTGATCGCGTAGAGAAACTCCGAGCATAGCCCTCTCCATCGCACGCTGAGTGACTCTGAGCTTTCG